>BPTQ01000004.1:276984266-277073944 GCA_019973895.1 Chrysanthemum seticuspe
TTTGGTAATCCTAAGAGGATATATTCCATTGCAAGCTCATCTGCTTCATAGTGTAGAAGTTCTTGAGGATTCAATTCTGCAACAGTAGCAATGTTCGTTTGTTCATCTCTTGGTGGAATAGCATTTGGATCTCCGGGTACAATGACAGTAGGCATCTCAAATGGACCTTCCAAGATAACCTTTTTTAAGAACTTTCCATGTGGCTTCTTCAGATCACAAAACCTAAAGAACCTTATCACCCATTGATCGTAGTTTCCTGGAGTGAGCATTGGAGGTCTATCAAGTGATCCAGCCTCATGAATTGATTGTTGGCTGCTTAAAGCTTCACACATCTTTGCAAACCAAGTGGGTTCCTTCATAGTGTTCCTTGATGGATGTTGATTGAAGTCATTTGTGTAGGGTTGAACTTGAAGACTTGGCGGTGTTTGAACCATTTGTGGTGGAGGAATTGCTCCAAGTTGTGGAGTATGTTGTTGATTAAATTGTTGTTGATAAATTGCTTGTTGTTGATTCCATTGTTGATGTTGTGGACTTAGTTGTTGTTGTCGTTGAGAATAAGTGTAAGGGAAATAGTTAGAGTATGGTGGTTGTGACATGTTGAAAACTTGTGTTGGTAAAAATTGATCTTTGTAGTCGAATGAACCTTTGTTGATGAAGTGTCCTTAGGCGTAGAAATCACAAGAAACCAAGTGGAACTTATGCGTAAAAACACCAAAGTTACGCGTAACAAAGAGAGTTACGCGTAAGTATGGAAAAGACTCTAAAGTTATGCGTAGACACAAAGTTAGGCGTAGAAAGTTAGGCGTAGGATTACCTTATGCGTAAGACTAGGCTTAGGCGTAAGATTAATCTTATGCGTAGGATTTCTACGCGTAAGCTTTATGCTTATGCGTAAGATTAGGGTTTTATCCCAAGTGATCTTTTACACTTCACAGTGCAAAAGATATCCAAAGTCGACGTATTGTCAGGCTTATCCAAGCAAGAAAACACGGAGTAAACCACGAGAACGAAGATCAAGCCACGGATAAAGTTACGCGTAAGATTAGGGTTTTGATACGCGTAATCTTACTCGTAAAAATGATTATGCCCAAATTTGTTTCTAAACCAGATTTTTGTTATGGAATAGCGTTAAAGGTACCAAAATAACACAAAAGTGTGAACCTTGATGAACCAAAACAGCTAAACGGGTTACGCGTAGAACGATACCCCCGAACAAAAACAAGCATAAAAACTTAGATCCACGCGTAAAGGTTGAAACTTTTTGCCAAAAACAAGTATTTGAACACCTTAAAACGTTGAAAGTACAAGAATCTTGGATTAAAAAGTGTAAAAAACAAGTTTTTAAGCGAACCAAAGTAGTATGTTATTCTACGCATAGGACCAAAACCCACTTCAAGAAATAACGATTCACCCAACTAGTTAGGCGATTGATACCACTGTTAGGTCACTAATTTTACAACACAAGCTTACAAGAAAGAGATAAAGGCGATTGAACAATAAACCAAACACATACACACACGATATAGTAGGACAGTTACGCGTAGGTGAGAGTGAAAGAGTAATATTGAACAACCAACCTTCAAATGAAGGTTTACAAGAGTATTTATAGGAGGGAAGCTAGGGCAACACTCCTAGTTCCCATCCTTTCTCCTATGGGCTTGGGCCTAAGCTCATGGGCCTTCTACATAAGCTTAAGGCTAATAACAAACATAAAGGCCATAATAAACTACCTATTACATATGAGTAACAAACACTTGATTTAAGGTTTAGGAGTGATTCCAACATCCTCATAAATATTGGGTATATGACACTGGTTGTGGTACTCACATCTGTAATACTACTTAGGGTCTCAGGGGAAGTAGGAAACTGAAGCCCGGAGCTTTAAGCATGTACGTGGGGAATGGAAAATGTGCAGCCGTTGAAGCTATAGGAACTTTTGATTTGTCACTTCCTAGTGGTTTAATAATTTTTTTAGACAATTGTCATTATGCTCCTAGTATTACTAGGGGTATTGTTTCAGTTTCACTTTTGAAAGACAAGGGTTTTACTCATTGTTTTACGGATATTGGTATTTCAATTTCAATGAATAACTTGTTTTATTTTAATGTTGTTTCTAGGAATGGTATTTTTGAAATTGATATGCATGATTCTGTTTCAAATGATTGTTCTATGTATTATGTTAATAGTAAAAGATCCAAGCGTAACTTGGACTCTACATTCTTGTGGCATTGCAGACTTGGGCACATTAACAAGAAACGCATTGAGCAGCTGCAACACGATGGGCTTCTTAAATCAACTAACCTTGAGTATTTTGATAAGTGTGAATCTTGTGTGTCTGGGAAGATGGCGAAAAAGCCTTTTCCGCATAAAACGGAGAAAGCTATAGATCTGCTTGGACTCATACATACTGATGTATGTGACCCTTTTAGAACTATGTCAAAACAAGGATATAGCTATTTCTTAACTTTCACTGACGACTTTAGTCGATATGGTTATGTTTACCTGCTTAAACATAAACATGAAGTCTTTGAAACTTTCAAAGTATTTCAAAGTGAAGTTGAGAATCAACATGGAAAGACCATAAAGGCTTTACGGTCTGACTGTGGAGGCGAATATATGAGTCAAGAGTTTACTGATCATCTTAAGAAGTGTGGGATTATCTCACAGCTCTCTTCTCCACGTACACCACAACATAATGGTGTATCTGAGAGAAGGAATCGAACCCTTCTTGACATGGTAAGATCTATGATGAGTCAAACAACTCTACCAATGTCCTTTTGGGATTATGCTCTTGAGTCTGCTGCACGCATTCTCAATATGGTTCCATCAAAGAAGGTTGAAAATACACCATATGAACTATGGCATGGGAAAGTCCCTAATCTGTCTTACTTAAAGGTATGGGGTTGTGAGGCATTCGTGAAACGTGATACGCCTGACAAACTAGAACCAAGATCCATTAAGTGTGTCTTTGTAGGATACCTAAAGGAAACAATGGGTTACTACTTCTACTATCCACCTGAGCACAAGGTATATGTTGCTAGGTTTGCTAAGTTTTTTGAGAATCGTCTCATCTCACAAGAGGCAAGTGGGAGGATCGTAGAACTTGATGAAATTCAAGAAGGTACTCACCCTTTTGAAAATACTAGCCAACTTCCTGAGATGGTTGAACATGAAAGTGTTGAATCAGAAAGTGAAGTCGTTCCTGTTCGTAGGTCCTCAAGGAGAATACGCGCACCTGATCGAATGTGTTTATACATCGATTCAGAGGAGCATGAGTTATGGGATCTTAATGAACATACTAACTATAAAGCTGCATTAGCAGATTGTGAATCTGAAAAATGGCTTAAGGTTATGAATGAGGAAATGAAATCCATGAGAGACAATGAAGTCTGGATTGAAGTTGACCTCCCTCCTAACGCTAAAACTGTTGGTAGCAAGTGGCTCTTCAAGAAGAAAACTGACATGGATGGAAAGGTACACACCTATAAAGCTCGTCTTGTGGCAAAAGGTTATACTCAAACCTACAGTGTAGATTATGAGGAAACCTTCTCGCCTGTCGCAGACATAAAAGCTATTAGGATTCTTTTAGCCATAGCAGCGTACTATGACTATGAGATTTAGCAAATGGATGTCCAAACTGCCTTCTTAAATGGTCACTTAACTGAAGAGGTTTACATGGACCAACCTGAAGGATTTGTCAATCCACGATATCCTAACCGTGTATGCAAGCTACAACGATCCATTTATGGATTAAAGCAAGCATCTAGGCAATGGAATAAAAGGTTTGATGAGGAGATAAAGAAGTATGGTTTCACTTAAAACCTTGATGAGCCATGTGTATACCGTAAGGCTAGTGGTAGTAATGTAGCATTACTAATCTTATATGTTGATGACATATTGATCATGGGAAACAACATTCCAATGTTACAAGCTATTAAAGCCTATCTTGGAAATTGTTTTTCTGAGAAGGATTTAGGTGAAGCTGCATATATTTTAGGAATCAAGATCTACAGAGATAGATCTAAGTGGTTCATTGGACTTTGTCAAAGTGCATACATTGAGAAAATCTTAAAAAGATTTAATATGGCGAATTCCAAGCATGGAACTACCCCAATGCAAGTAAAACTTGAGTTGAGAAAATCTCAATGACCCTCAATACCTGCAGAGGTGGAACGCATGAAGAGGATTCCTTATGCCTCGGCTATAGGATCCATCATGTATGCGGTGAGGTGCACTAGACCTGATGTTGCGTTCGCTCAGAACTTAACAAGTCGATTTCAAGTAGATCCAGGTGAGTGTCACTGGTCTGCTGTGAAGAACATACTGAAGTATCTCAGATATACTAAAGATATGTTTCTTGTTTACGGTGGAGACCCAAATAGAGAGCTCAGAGTTACCTGTTATACTGATGTTGGGTGGCAGACCGACAAGGATGACACCAAGTCGCAAACCGGATACGTTTTCATTCTAAACGGAGGCGCTGTAGTCTGGAAGAGTGCCAAGCAAAGCATCACTACGATGTCTTCTACAGAGGCTGAATACACTGCTGCTTCAGAAGCTGCAATGGAAGCTATTTGGATAAGGAAGTTTATTGATGAGCTTGGAGTAGTCCCCGCCAAGAAAGAACATATGGAAATGCTATGTGACAACACTAGAGCATTAACCATTGCCAACGAGCCTGGAGCTCAAAAATTCACCAAGCATTACAAAAGGAAGGTTCACTATCTTCGTGAGGTTATCGCAGATAATGAAGTAGTACTTAACAAAGTTCACACAGATGACAACTTAGCTGATCCGTTTACTAAGGCGTTTCCTTTGAACAAGCATGTTGAGCATGCTAGTGGTCTTGGACTTCGTTCAGTTAGTAGTCTCATGTAAATTTGTTTTGATTTTAGTATTTGGATAATGGGATATGTAAAACACTTATTATTTTGATGATTAATATACATGGTACTTGAGTTATTCATTCATATATTAATTGTGTCCTATATTTTCATGTTTAATCCTTAAGTAATTTATTACTTTAAATTGTCCATTGTCGATCAATAATATGGGAGTATCATTGAATTAAGGCTAATGTGAGAAATTGGTTATATTCTATGAATACTAAGGATGTTTCCGCCAAACTCACATGTTATCCACGTGCTATGGATATTGGATTTCCCCAAACCTACGAGTCATCACTTTATGGATCGGCGTCAAGTGATATCTCGCAAATGGTTATTTTATTTGTCCTCTGACTTGAGATGCAAGTAGGTCTTGCATGTGTGGATCTTTCTTCTTGACTATAGTCAAACGATATCCTGAATAAGGTGGTTATAAAGGCTATTCTTAGAAGTTGGTTGAAGAGCATGAATGACACATGTAGTCAAAATAGAATTTGTTCCTCCACTTGTCTTCTGGAGTATGATACTACTGGGCCCCTCGCTGAATTAATCAGATGTTTTCATGGTCGTGCCCAAAGTGTAAATCAAGATGATACTTGTTTTACGTTTGGTAATCTTGATTAATTTCTAAAACGAGAAACAGAATAATTGAACAATATGGAATGACTTTGATCCATATCCATAGTTCAACAAGTATCTGAAACAAAAGGATAATTTAAAATTGTAAACTATTTACTTAGTTGTTTTATGAAACTACACTTAGGTATTTATGGGAGCAATGCGGTGTTGCTAGACACTTAGCATTGTTAGCATACATTATTGATTGTTACGATCGCAAGTGGGAGCTGTTGGTTATGTGCTCTTAAATCAATAGTTATACGACCGGGAATTACGTGAGCCTATCGGGGCACATACGTATACATTTAGAGAGCGCTTATTAAATATAATTAATATGTTTAATGTATACTATTAATTATAATTAATATAATCCACGAAATAAACATAATGGTCGTTAGTCCGTTAGTGTAACGGTTAACGGTCGTTAAGTCCAAAAATTGGCTTGATTTGAACATGTTAATTTTACAAGGACCAAAAGCAAAATGGGGGCCCATTTATGCCCATGTTGGCCGGCCATACCCATTAGGGTAGAAGGGAGGATTGCTTTTTCCCTAAGCTAGGTATTTAGTATAAAAGGAGGCCTCTAGGTCTTCATTTATACACACCTCTCATAAGATCAAAGCATTCTTTGATTTCTCTCTTGCTCTCTCTAGTACAACACCTCTTATTTAGGGAGTTGGAATATTTTCTTCTCTACGACTAGCATTCGTGTTAAGGTCGTAGCTCGTGGGTTAAGCACTAGCATCCTAATGCTCTCGTTGGATGTGTAGTGTGTGTTTCGTTAGAGATCAACTCATTATAGTTGATTAGGGTTTCGTGGTGGTACGAGATCCATTGAAGTGTTCGTGATCAAGATCAAGACTTGGTGGTTATCTATTTTTCAATAGATTCGAGGTTAGTATTATTATGTGTTTTAATTAATAATATTAAATATAGATCCATTCGTTGTGTACTCGTGGTATTGATGGTTTAATCAATATGAATTCCCAACATTAAGTACAAATTACAAATAAAAGAAGAAAAAAACACTTCTTCGAACTCACACAATTTGAGAGAGAATATTTTACATACAGAAAAAAAATAATGAGATGATAGTTACAACAATGAGAATATGATGTATATATACTCTTGACTTAGGGCATCCAGCTTATTTTCTTGTTTAGACTTAGCACCAATTCTTTCTCCACTTGACACTTTTAATCTCTGTAAGAATAAAACAAATACAAACAATATCCAAAAGAGACAAAACATTTACCTTTTTATACCTTTGACTCTATTTGACTTTCAGCAAAAGTCCAAAGTACAAGATTAGCTTACAAATTTAACATCGCCCCTTAAGCTAACTATTGTACAAGTCATGCAAACCTAGCTGTTTGCAAACCTGCTATGATCCTGCACACTTAAACCTTTGGTAAAGAAATCTGCTATATGATCTGCAGATTTTATTTTAACAGTTTTAGCAATACCAGCAGATACCTTTACCTTTAAGAAAAAAACTCAATTTCAAAGTGTTTTGTTCTTTCATGGAACACAGGATTAGCTGCAATTTGTATGGCATAACTATTGCCAACAATTTTTGTATCCAAATTACTTCACATGTTATAGAGTTCATAGCTCTGTACTCTGCTTCAGCAGAGGACTTAGCAAGTACAGATTGCTTTGTGGAAAACTAGAAGGGGGGGTTGAATAGTTTTGCCGATTTAAAGTTGATTTCAAAAACTTTAGATTCGATATTATGTGAAATCGTATGGATGTTGAGAACGTGTAGATCTAATGATAATGCAAGCAAATAAATAAAGTTAAGGGATAGAAATGACACAACCGATTTATAGTGGTTCGGCTACAAGGTCACCTTCCTTGCCCTACTCCACTCCCCGAGTCACCTACTCAAGAGTTCAAGCACTATGTCGACAAACTCCTTCACTTGGCGGAGAAGCCTTCACAACGTTGCTTACACTTTTTCTGGTACAAAGCTAGATATCGAGTCCGTAGCACGGTGGACCAAACCAACACAACTATTACATAACAAATATGTGAAATATCAAATACAAGATCTTTGCTACAGAAATCTTGCGGAGTGACAAATCAATCAAGGACCCCTTGCTTGGATGACTTGTAGAATGCTCGTGATCTCGCCTTAGAGAAGGACCTATATGAGGATCACAAATAGAAAGAAAGAAGAACAACTCTCTAGATCAAGTGATCTATATGTTAGAAGAGAATGAGAGTGTATGAGAGATTTAGTAAGAAGAGGGGTGATCTAGAATGAAGAAATGGCTCTCTATTTATAGGCAAGTTTCTTCACTGTTCCCACGGATCCCACGGATCCCTTCCACAAGGGATCCGTCTAGTGTAATCCTAGGGATCCGTGGAACGCTCCTCTTTGCCCATGGGTTTTTTGGTTATGGGTCATGGGTTGGTCCATGGGTTATATCTAGATTCAATGTATCTAAGTATACATTGTATCAAGTCTCTTTGGGTATGGTTTAAGATCCATGGGTTATGGTCCATGGGTTATGATATTTACCCATCCTAATAAACTATTACAACAAATGCTTAATTACTACATTTTTGTATTTAAATGGCTATATGTAAATGCTTTACAAAACTAACATGTATCCTTTATAATTGTACTTAAGATAACATTATATTTGTTATCAACAAAACACAAAGAGATCGCAAAATATTAATAAACGGTTTTACGGTTTATTTGTATTAACAATCTCCCCCTTTTTGTTGATGACAAAACATAATGTTATGATGAGTAAAACTTAAGAATAGATGTAAGTTTTGAAAACCCTAAATTTTACTTCTTCTCCCCCTTTTTGTCGAAACAAAAAGTTAACCCTTGGAAGAAATAAACAAATTTTTAACTCCCCCTTGACGGTAGCTCCCCCTTGTTTGGGGTGTCAAGTGAAGAAAAAAAAATAAAAATCCTACAAAAAAGAAAGGTTAGTAACATGCTTATATAATCTTGTGGTTGCCGAGAATCAAGATTGCGAGCCAAGGTATGTAAACAAGGCCTTGTAATAAAACAACAAATTGTAGTGGTATGTATGCCACTTACAAGCATGTAGAAATAAGAACAAGACTTGCTCTTGAAAAATGACTTCAAAAATAATAATTAAAAGTAGAAAAGTAGTAGTAGTGATTCCTTCCATGCTTGCATAAGGTTATGGGTGGAGTTTTTGATGAGTAATGGTATTGATGCGATCAAGGATGAGGTTGAGTATGAAACGCATTTATTCCCTAACTTCTATTGCAATTTCCCTAGTAGATTGGCAATGTTCACAATGTAAATGATGTGGGTGATGAGTGCGGAAGTTTTCCGGGTTGTTTTGATTGGAGTTATGCGGAAGTTGTGGTGGAAAAATAGGAAAATATGGATCAATATCCGGAATGTTAGTAAATGGTGGTGGAAAAGAACCTAGATGTTCTTGTGATGTGATAGGAGCTAATGGTGGTGATGTTGCAAGATCTTGAAATATAGTATTTGGAGATGTGGGGGGTGTTGAAAAGACTAATTATTTTTCTTTAGGTTGATTAGATCTTTTTGGAGTCTTAAGAAGTTCCAAAAGAGTTATTTTAGGTGGTGATGAAGTTGGTGTACTTGTTGGTGATGAGGGTGGTGCTATAATGGAAGCATCTTGTGGTGAGTTATTTGTTGAGGATGAATCATTTGATGTTGGTTTTGCTAAACAACAGGATCGGATACTAATCCGTGCGGATATCCTAGCATTTGATTATGGTATTTTGGATGGTGGAAGTACAAAGGTTTGGATATCATGATTGTTTGTACTAGATGATTCTCCTAAAGGGTTTTTGGATGACATGATGAAGTGTGTTTGTGAGAAGGAGATGGAGTATGCAAGCATTTTGGGAGTTATATATATAGAAAAACAACACATTGTAATGAATGCTTGACCCAAAATGTGGATTAAAATCTAATGATTAGATATGAATTCAAGGCATGTGATCATGAGAACACAAGCATTAAAGAGCATACTCCCAAAAATGAAGCAAATGTGGATTTTTCATCCAAAGTGAAAAAAATAGAAGTTGAAAACAGCTTCTGTTTACACGGATCCCACGGATCCTTCCCTTGAGGGATCCGTCCAGCATGAAGGCTGGGATCCGTGGGTCTGGTGATTCAGACAGCACAAAATTTTCTTTTTGGAAACATTTTTGCCTATTGTGTGCCTATATGCAAACTATTTGGAGTTGCGGTTTTCTCGACCTCTAAAAAGAAACGGAAAATAACTAGAGAAAAATAAATCCTAATTGAGATAACCCGAAAACACACATTTGGTACATAAGTACGTAATATTGTGTTATCAATGCTCCTAATTCATTTTTGCTTAAATGAATGTACCCGAAAACACATATTAGTTATATGTTCCCTTTAGCATTCAAAAGACATGAGATGCAATGAAAACGGGTTTTTACTTTGTATTAATAATGAAAAAGTGATTTGTCCTAGACGTGAGAAATTGCTTTTGTGAAATTGATACGGGAAGGTATCATTCTTTTTAGAAAACATTTTGAAAGGAGATTTTCTTTAAAAATGTGTATGTAGTTATGTGGAAAAAAAATTATAAATGGAAGACTTATCTTGGGTTTTGAAAATTCCCGTATTGTTTGTGAGTTGTGCGTGAAATAGAAATCCTAGACTTAGAAAGAAGAAGGCTAGTATTTACATACCTTGTAGAGTCAATTAAGTTATGACGTTTGTTCCATTAGGCCAAGACCAAGACGAAGTAGGTTGAATTGTTCCCGCTTCAACGGTTTGGTGAGGACGTCGGCTATGTTGTCTTCTGATGCAACCTTCTCAATAGAGATGTTCCCCTTTTGAACATTGTCTCTTAGGAAGTGATGACGAATCTCTATATTCTTAGTGCGAGAATGTAATACCGGATTCTTTCTTAAGTCGATTGCACCTTTGTTGTCACATAGGATGGCTATGTCGCTTAGATGGATGTCGTAGTCTACTAACGCTTGTTTCATCCATAGTGCTTGTTGGCATGCTTTGCCGGCGGAGCATACTCGGCTTCGGTTGTTGATAATGCAAGTGCCGTTTGTTTCTTAGAAAACCATGATGTTAAACAACATCCCATAAAAGTACATACCCCGCTTGTACTTTTTCTATCAACGTAATCACCTGCATGGTCAGAATCTGCATATACAATTGTTTCAACTCCCGTGCCCTTAGGATACCATAATCCTAATTGTGTTGTACCCTTAATATATCTAAATATTCTTTTTACGGCTTCTAGGTGTGATATTTAGGGTCTTCTTGAAACCTAGCACATAAGCAAACACTAAACATGATATCCGGCCTACTTGCCGTGAGGTAAAGAAGGCTACCTATCATGCCACGATATTTAGTATTATCAACAGATTCTCCGTCCTCGTCTTTTGTGAGTTTGGTGTCGGATGACATTGGAGTCCTAATTGGTTTTGACTCTTCTAGACCGAATTTCTTTAACATCTCCTTGATGTATTTAGATTGATTAAAGAAGATACCATCTTCTACTTGTTTTATTTGTAGACCAAGAAAGAAACTAAGTTCTCCCATCATACTCATCTCGAACTCGTCATGCATGATTTTAGAGAAATCATCACACATGTCTTGACAAGTGGATCCGAATATAATATCATCTACATATATTTGTACTATGATTATATGTGACTCTCTTTTCTTAGTAAAAAGTGTGTTGTCAACTAACCCCATGGTGTAGTTGTGTTTAACTAGAAATGACTTGAGTCTATCATACCAAGCTTTTGGAGCTTGTTTAAGACCGTAAAGGGCTTTCTTTAATTTATACACATGTTTGGGTTTTTCAAAATCAATGAAGCCCGTAGGTTGAGCTACATATACTTCTTCATTTATGACACCATTTAGAAAAGCACTTTTGACATCCATTTGATAAAGCTTTAGATCATTAGCACAAGCATACGCAAGAAGTATTCTTATAGACTCTAATCTAGCCACGGGGGCATAGGTCTCATCAAAGTCTATTTCCTCTTGTTGGTTATACCCTTGAGCAATGAGTCTAGCCTTGTTCCTAGACACTACTCCGTTTGCATCTAATTTGTTTTTATAAACCCATTTGGTTCCTATTATGGTTTGATTACTAGGTGGAGGGACAAGTGTCCAAACATCATTAGAAACAAATTGATTTAGTTCTTCTTGTATAGCCATTATCCAACTTTCATCTTTTATGGTTTCTTGTGTATTCTTAGGTTCTAAGGTTGAAAAGAAACAAAACAAGCTACTTTGGTTTTGAACTTGAGACCTTAATGTTTGTTCGTTTAGTTTTCCTATGACTTTATCTACGGGGTGATCTTTGGACTCTTTAATGTTTACTATTTTATCACTTAGAGGTTCTTCTTCTTCACTTATCTTTTTCTTTATTACTATGGCTTCACTTTCTATAATCTCGTCATCGACAAGAGGTGGAGAGGGTTTGGGTGGACTTTCATCAAATTTTATATTTAATGACTCTTCTACCTTCATTGATTCTTTGTTTAATATGACGTAAGCTTTGCTATTTCGCGAATAACCTAAAAAGATACCTTCGGTTGATTTAGGATCAAATTTTGTAAGGTAATCTTTAGTGTTAAGAATAAAACATTTACTACCAAAGACTCTAAGGTGATTTAACGTAGGCTTTTTGCCTCGAAGTAACTCATATGGAGTTTTTCCTAAGATTGGTCTAATCAGGACTCGATTGAGTATATACGTTGAAGTATCAACGGCATTACACCAAAACTTTTGAGGTATGGATTGTTCATTAAGCATGGTTCGACTCATTTCTTGTAGAGTTCTATTCTTTCTTTCTACTACCCCATTCGATTGTGGAGTGCGTGGAGCCGAGAAGTTGTGAGTAATACCATTAGCGTCACAAAAAGCTCCGAATTGCACTTCATTATCGAATTCCCTACCATGATCCGTCCTAATAGACACTATGGGTCTTCCTAGTTGTCTTTGGATCTTTTTGCTTAATATTTCAAAATAGTTAAAGGTTTCCGTTTTGTTCTTTAAAAATTTTGTCCAAGTATACCTAGAGTAGTCATCCACTATTACCAAAGTATAGTAGTTGCCTCCATAACTTTGGATAGCGGATGGACCAAATAAATCCATATGTAGTAATTCTAGACACTTAGTTGTGGACACCATGTTTTTAGCTTTATGACTCGAATGAGCTTGTTTTCCTATATTACATGCATCACAAAAATGATGTTCATATTTTAACTTAGGTATATCTCTTACTAGATCTTTGGATGATAGCGATTGAAGAAGTCGCATGTTGGCGTGACCCAATCTTCGATGCCATAAGGTCGAAGTATCATCCATAGAGGTAAGACATAGTTTGTCTTTAGGTTCATTACCGATTTTAATGACATAGACTCCATGTTTCCTAATTCCTCTTCCTATGGTTATGCCATTTTTAAGTATCTTACTACCGGTTTCGGTAAAAAGTACATTGCACTTTTTATCACATATTTGTCCTATACTTAAGAGATTAAAGTTTAGGTTTTCTACGTGACACACATCGTTAATGGTTAGAGATTTGTTAGAGATCGTACCTTTACCGATGATTCTACTTTTGCTATTTCCAAACACCACATTACCTCCATTGAAGGATTCGTACGTGGAGAATAGATCCCTATTGCCGGTCATGTGCCTTGTGCACCCGCTATCCTTGACCCATTCATCGGGGTCTAGGTCGACCTTTAAGCACACCTAAAACAATAATAAACTCAAAAGTTTGGTCCCCATTTGTTCATGGGTCCATTAGTGTTAAACATTCCATTCATGTTAGACATGTATGGATACGATGAGTATGCATTCCATGGAGCAAAGTTTTGAAAAGGGAAACCGTTTTGCATGTTTGGATTCCATCCCATTTGATGGTTACTTTTTGGGTAAACGTTATTAGGTCTCCTAAATGAATTAGGTTTTGAAGAAGATGGAGCTTTGTTTCTTGCAAAAGTAGGATTATATTTTGGAGGTGGTTGTCTAGTGGTGACATGAGTTGGTTTCTTCCTATTAACTATAACAAACTCAGTTCTAGGTGAGGAAGCTACGTTATTGCTACTGTTTGCTACAGCAGATCCACGGATCCCTTTTTGTACACTAGCCGGTTCCCTTTTTAGGGGATCCGTGGGATCCGCCACAACAGTGGCTGGTTTTTCTAGTTCCTTAACAAATTTTGTTTCTTTACTTTCACTAGTTGATGGATCAAGTTGTTGACTACCTAGACCTTTTTGATTATTACCAGTTTTAACACCTTCGAGTATTGAATCTAAAGTGTTCGTACTCATTCTAGCAATTTTAGAATCTAAGTTATCCACTAGTGTTTGAAGTTGAACGCAAAGTTCACATTCACCACTTGCTATTTTACCTTTTTCTAAACGTTTTAGTTTTGCTTTTAATTCTATGACTTCTTTATCTAAACGTTGATTTTGACTCTTTAAAAGCTTATTTTTGTTAACTAATTTAAAGCTAATATTGCATAGTTTATCATATTCATTATGCAATGAGTCGTCATCAAGTGATGAGCTACTATAGTATTTGTGACATACCTCGTCGTTTGCCATGAGACAAATTTCTTCGTCTTCCTCGTCGCTCATTCCCCATGTTCCGCTCACGAACGCCTTTTGATCATCCCGTTTGGGACACTTACTAATAAAGTGGTTTGGGTCCCCACATTTAAAGCAAGTACGATCATCCTTTGGCTTCTCGTCCTCTTTACTTTTCCGAAAGCCTTTCTTATCGTCATACGGTTGTTTGACGTATCTACCCTTTCTTCTAAAGAACTTTTTAAAGTCCCTTACCGCCATAGCGTACTCTTCGTCGTCACTACTCGAAGATGAGTTCTCCTCATCGCTCGAAGCCTTTTTGGCTTTAAGGGCAAGAGATTTGTGTTTCTCTTTCACCTTTGAGGCTTCGGAATCTTTAGCAAGGACAAGCTCGTAGACTTTTAGGTTGCCTATGAGTTCATCGAGGGTGAGGATTGTCAAATCTTTTGACTCTTCGATTGCCGTCACCTTGGATCTCCACTTCGATGGAAGTGCCCTTAGATATCTCCTAACATGGTTACGGCTAGAAAAGGATTCATCAAGTGCTTGTAAAGATGTAATAATAGTATTAAAGTTAGCAAATGAATGATCTATAGTTTCCTCATCCGATATTGAAAATTGTTCATATTGTTGAACGAATAAATCAATTTTATTATTTTTAACTTGTTGGTTCCCTTGATGAGTTACAACTAAAGAATTCCAAATTTCTTTAGAGGTTTTAAGCATAGAAATTCTTTCGAATTCCTTTTTCGGTAAAGCATTATATAAAACCATTTTTGCTTCACTATTTTTAGAAAGCTTTTTCTTCATTTCATCATTTAGTTTATCATGAGGTATGTGAATTAAATTTCCTTTATCATCATTTGAGGTAGCCTCAAAATCACGTTCAACAATAATGTACCAAAGATCAATATCTTTAGACTTCACATATGTTTCGAATCTATTTTTCCAGTATATAAAACCATTAGTTTCAAGTAGTGGTGGTCGTTGCATAGATTGCCCTTCCTTATAATTTTCAGAACCCATAGTGATCGAAAAGTTTTTAAAATACAATTTTATTTTAAAACTTTTATAAACTTAGCTCTCTGATACCAATTGTGGAAAACTAGAAGGGGGGTTGAATAGTTTTGCCGATTTAAAGTTGATTTCAAAAACTTTAGATTTGATATTATGTGAAATCGTATGGATGTTGAGAACGTGTAGATCTAATGATAATGCAAGCAAATAAATAAAGTTAAGGGATAGAAATGACACAACCGATTTATAGTGGTTCGGCTACAAGGTCACCTTCCTTGCCCTACTCCACTCCCCGAGTCACCTACTCGAGAGTTCAAGCACTATGTCAACAAACTCCTTCACTTGGCGGAGAAGCCTTCACAACGTTGCTTACACTTTTTCCGGTACAAAGCTAGATAGCGAGTCCGTAGCACGGTGGACCAAACCAACATAACTATTACACAACAAATATGTGAAATATCAAATACAAGATCTTTGCTACAGAAATCTTGCGGAGTGACAAATCAATCAAGGACCCCTTGCTTGGATGACTTGTAGAATGCTCGTGATCTCTCCTTAGAGAAGGACCTATATGAGGATCACAAATAGAAAGAAAGAAGAACAACTCTCTAGATCAAGTGATCTATATGTTAGAAGAGAATGAAAGTGTATGAGAGATTTAGTAAGAAGAGGGGTGATCTAGAATGAGGAAATGGCTCTCTATTTATAGGCAAGTTTCTTCACTGTTCCCACGGATCCCACGGATCCCTTCCACAAGGGATCCGTCTAGTGTAATCCTAGGGATCCGTGGAACGCTCCTCTTTGCCCATGGGTTTTTTGGTTATGGGTCATGGGTTATGGGTTGGTCCATGGGTTATATCTAGATTCAATGTATCTAAGTATACATTGTATCAAGTCTCTTTGGGTATGGTTTAAGATCCATGGGTTATGGTCCATGGGTTTTGATATTTACCCATCCTAATAAACTATTACAACAAATGCTTAATTACTACATTTTTGTATTTAAATGGCTATATGTAAATGCTTTACAAAACTAACATGTATCATTTATAATTGTACTTAAGATAACATTATATTTGTTATCAACAAAACACAAAGAGATCGCAAAATATTAATAAACGGTTTTACGGTTTATTTGTATTAACATGCTTGTTACTCTTCCAAGAAACTAAGCTTTTTCCCAAAAACACACAATAACCTATTACTGACCTTCTAGTAACCTTACACTTTGCCCAGTTTGAATCAACATATACATTCAGACCAAACTCATCACCTTTGATATACCTTTTCCAAGTGCATCCTTTAAGTACCTAAGTACTCTGAATGTAAGTTTCAGATGAGACTACATTGGTGCATGCATAAATTGACTAAGAACATGTACTACATAACTTATGTCCTATCCGGTATGAGTAAGATATATTAGTTTACCAACTAACTTCTGGTAATTATTTATACCAGTTGGTGGAGTATCTACCACAACCTGTTTAGGTTTTGTAGTACTATCTTTGGTCTCAAATGGTATGTTACAAGGTTTAGAAGTCAGCATTCCAAACTCAGATAAGACCTTTAAACAATATTTTCTTTGACTAAGATACAAATTACCATTTTACTCCAAAACTTCTATTCCCAAGAAGTACTTGAATTTACCCATATCTTTTATTAATAATTTTTAAGTCAAAAACTGCTTTACAAGATTTATTTCACTCAAGTTATTTTCAGTGATGACTATGTCATCGACATAAACAAGTAAAGGAACAAAGACTCCAGTTTTATTCTTAGTGAATAAAGAAAAAATATTTTTACTTTGAACAAAACCATTTTCAATCAAAACTGATGTTAATTTTTCACTCCACTCTCTAGGTGCTTGTTTTAAGCCATATAGTGAGTTATTCAACTTGCACACTCTATTATCAGTTTTATCAAAATACCCATCAGGTAAAGACATATAAACATCCTCTACAAGTTCTTCATATAAGAATGCATTGTTAATGTCAAGCTGAAATATTGGCAAACTGTTTTGAACAGCTAAGCTCAACATACATCTAACTGATACAATCTTAACAACATGAGAAAATGTCTCTTCATAGTCTATACCCTCTTTTTTATTGTAAATTTTAGCAACCGTCCTGGCTTTGAACCTCTCAACCTCACCATTGGATTTATATTTGACTTTAAAGACCCATTTGCTTCTTATTGGCTTTCTGCCAATAGGTAGATCAGTTATAGACCAAGTTCCAATCTTGTTTAATGCTTCCATTTCTAAGTTCATAGCATCAACCCATTTGCTATCCTTAGAAGCTTCATTATAATTATTTGGTTCAATTATTTTGTTAAGATTTATAGAAAACACATAATTTTCTCTGCTTAAATGACTATAATTGACATGTTTATCAATACCATTTTAACCTTGTCATCCAAGACAAAATCACTCAACTTAACAGGTATACTAGTTTTTCTGCTAGACTTTCTAACATATGTTTTAATATTTCGCTGTGTGTTTTGAGTCACGACTGGAATTTTATTTGGTGTCCGAAACATATTATTAAACTCTTGATAGAAACTATCATCACCCTCAGAATGTTTATCATTTTATTCAAGTGTTTCATTTTCTTCTGCTGAGATACTAGGATGCTCCACCTCATCCTTATTAGTGTCATCAGTATTCTCAGTACCTCTAAGTGATGAAAGGTCCATGCCTTCACTCTTTTCAGATTTTTTTTATCTCTCCAATCATCATAGGGATCATCTAATATAAACTCATCTTCTAGATATTTATTAAAAAAGATTTTAAACTGTCTGTGTCTTGAAACTTCATACTAAAATCCTTGTTTTTACTTTCATGACTAAACAACTTATAACCTTTTTTTATCAAAAGAATAACCAACAAACATAGACTTCTTAGACCTAGAAGAGAATTTATCAAAATTGTTTAAGATATTAGAAAAGCACAGACATCCAAAAGTTTTTAAATGAGAGAGATTTGGTTCAATTTTATAAATCATTTTATATAGTGACTTTCCAGACAACAAAAAATTTGGTAACCTGTTAATAAGTAGACAACAGTTATAATACATTCAGTCCACATGTTCAAAGGAATCCCCCTCCCATCCCCTCATAAACATGAGGGCCCTAGTAACATTTAACAAGTGCCTATGTTTTCTCTATGCTATTTCATTCTGTTAAGGGTATGAGCACATGATGTTTGTTGTGAAATACCATTTTCTTTGAAAAACCTTTCCATGTTTTGGTTAACAAACCATGTCCCATTATCACTTTTGAAAACATTAACAGTTTTTTCAAATTAATTTTTAATTAGATTGTAAAAAGTGACAATACGTGAAAACACTTCAGTTTTTCCCTTAACAGAAACACCACACAGCTCTAGAGAAATCATCAACCATAGTAAGTAAATACTTAAACCCTTCCCTACTTTACACTTTATAAGGACCCCATACATTTAAGTGAATCAACTGTCCAACATCTGTGGTTTGATGTTCACTTAAAAAAAAGGATTTGTGGTTTGTTTAGCCTTATGGCAGACCTTACAAGGATTGTTAGATTCATTTTCAAACTTAAGCTTCTGTTTTAAAATGAACTTGATCATCAGGCGTGACCAATTCTGTTATGCCAAATGCATTTTGACGGACAACAAACTTGTATATTATTATTGACTAGTTTTTTACCTGTATTAAAAAAAATACATTCCATTATTTTGGTTGCCAGTCCCCACTTGGGTCTTCAGAACTGAATCATGTATGACACAAATATCTTCATCAAATATAACTCTGGGTTTATTATCTTTGTTAAGTTTATGCACAGAGAAGATTGACTTGGTAGTCAGGGATACCAAGACATCATGAATGATGATTTTATATGTTATTTTTAAACTGGCAACATGTGTAACAAGAGCCTTAGTACCATTTGCATGACCCACAGTCATATTAAGTTTTGAAACATCCATAGTATTAAACAAGTTTAGAACAGTGTAAGTCATGTGTTGACTTGCACCAAAATCAACAATCCAACCAATATATATGCTATATGTGATTATGTTGGTATTGTGATAAAAAAATCTTGAGCACAAAAACTTATTACACAATTCATACCTTCAATGTTTGCAAGCATACTGCTTGACCCAAAATTTTCACTAATCAAAGCCATAAACCTCTTATAATGACCATCTATAAATGTGTTAGATGAACTAGCAGGCTATTCTCTATGACCTGAAACAACATTGTTGCTAACAGTATTTTGATTAGTATTAATTTTCTTTTCAAAACCAGGTGGATACCCAACTAATTCAAAACACATATTAGTAGCATGATCATTCATATTACAATGATTGCAGACAAAATTTGGTATGTTTAACCTTTTGAACTGATTACTGTTGTTATTTCTATTAGCTCACCAGTCATTATTTCTAGCATTAGTTCTAGAAACAATAGCATAGTTTCTAGTTTTGGAAACAGACTGAGAAAGAGTACTCTTGTGAGACTTATCTCTAGATAAGGTAGCAAAGACTCCCTGGAATTGGGGTTTTTGTAAGGATTATGCTCCTAATGGGAGCATAAACCTCATCAAGACCCATAAGAAACTGCATCAGCTTGATAAGCTGATTATGCTTTTTGAGTTTAGAAGAACCATTGCAAGTATAGTCAGGCAAGTTGACTAGGGAGTCATACTGCCTCCATAATGCATTGAATTTGTGATAGTATTGAGAGAGTGGCAGACCATGATTGTGTGAATGAATGTATTTTATAATGTATATTAAAGATGACAGATCCATCTTCTTTGTTATACGTTTATTTTAATTCATCCCAAACTTCTTTAGCATTTCTAGAGAAAATTTGACCCATAAACACATCTTGAGAAACACAACCAAGAATCCATGATAATACCACAAAATTACACCTACCCTGTTGTTTTTGCAAAAAATAGCCTCTGCAGGTCTTTCAATTTTTCCATTTATGAAACCAAGTTTATTTTTATGTGTATTGATATAGTAATAGCAACAAACTAGACTTTAAAGTTTTATGTCCCTTATAATTTTAAAATTGATTAATGGAATAACACTTGTATCATTACTATGCAAGAACAATGGATCAAACTGATTAAGATGAACCTTAGAAGAACCACATTCATGGCTCTTCCCAAATTTATCCCCCTTATCACCACTCATGATGATAAGACAAAAACAGATAATCACACAAACACTCAAAATTAAAGAAATCAAATACACAAACCAAACAAAGACAAAACCACCAATCTCCTTCAATCACAGATAATCACCAATTAGATAATCAAAGCCAATCAAACACAAATCCCTTAATCTATCCCTTCCACTAATTCTATGAACAATAAAAAACAAATTTCCTAAAGAGAAGGTGTGAGTGGTGTTATAGAGCACTCAACTCCAAGCAATATTTACAAAGAAAGTTAATAATCCAACAACACAGTGGAAACACAATCTTCAAACCTGAAAAAAAAAACAAAACAGAGTTAGATAACAAATTTTATAGCCACAAGAATTAATAATACAACAATCAATGAATCAATAGCTATTAAAACTCAAATAATAAGAAATCCTTGAGTTATGGTTTGATACAATTGATCTGCGCAAAACCGTCAAGTCTAATCACACAAACTGGTCACTTGTGAATGACCAGCCGTAACAGACTTAAAACAGTTCAGACACAAATGCAATGAAGATCTGAGGAGTATAGAGTTTCCCCGGGTCGTTATGTCCCAGCGAGCTATGCGATGAATTATCAAACGTAAAGTGATCGAGGAATTTGAACGGAAAAAGGATTTGGTTATGATTATAACTACGGAATAAGCCAACAAATTAAAACGGCTTAAATGCAAATTAAAGAAAATTAAAAAGATAAAATCTATTAAATAAACGCTATCACTATATTTAAAATGATGTTTTTGTTTTTATGTTTTTATAAAACTGAAATTAAAATCTACGCGACGTACAAATAAAAACGTGAAACTTACACAATATTAATCCTAAAAATATGAAAATGATATTTTTATAAACCTAATGATAAAAGAAACTTTTTAGAAAAAGAAAACTATTTTTATAACTTATTATCTAATTATTATTAATTAAAAACTATTTTTAACTATTTAATAATTAACCAAAATACAAGAAATTAGGAAACAAAGCTAGAAAAATGAAATTATGAAATGGAAAAGTCTAAAATAACAAACTAGAATTTTCAAAACTATTTTTGTGTTTTTCAGATTAATTTTCTATTTTCTACCAATTTTAAACTAATTTAATCTAATTAAAATTGTGAAAAATACCAAATAAAAGTGGAAAAATAAGGAAAAATCTTTTTTATGCTTTTTATATTTTTCTTAAACTAAGAAAATTGAAAAATTATTTTTTGGAACTTTTTCTCAATTATTTTCAATAAAAGCTAATTAAAAATTGATTAAAATCTATTTAAATTGAGAAAAATAGCAAATAAAGACCAAAAATTATGAAATCTTCAGGAAAATTCTAAAATGAAATTATTAATCTATGAAAAATGAAAAACAAGCAGCTTATGTGACAGAAATGGAAGCTATAGTGCAACAGCTAGTGAAATAAGCTACTCAAAATAAGCTAGCAAGCTAATAAGGTAACCAAACAGTGACAGAAGCTCAAGTATACTAGAATAAGCTAATTGCAACTGAATCTAACTACTCCTAACAAGCCTAAAGCTCAAATCAAAGGAATAAGCAAACTGCTTATATTATCCAAACAGTGGTTCAGGTCCACTGTTTAAGCCTAAGCACAAGCTTATTTAATAAGCTAAACAGAAAACTACTTATGCAGTCCTATAAAGCACCTGGCCAGCTACAAATAACCAAAATACCAGACCCTAACTCTTAGAAATGAACTTGATGCAACCACTGAAAGATTGCCTGATTCACACTCAGTTTTACTGAGTGTGAACAGGGGAAATAGTATCTGATTTAGGAGCTTATTTGAAGCTCAAAATGAATAAATCAGTTGAAGCAAAAAGTAGTTATCAATTTAAGACCAGTTGAACTATAAAATCCCAAAGTTTCAAACTCTAAAACTCAATAGTGAATCAATGAATGATTCACAAAGTTTGGTAGAAATCTGTTTTAACAGTTTGACAGAATTTGACTTTATGAAGAACACAACTAAACTTTGACCAAACTGAGATTTAATCCAAATTAAATGACTGATTATGAAGTTTAAACACTAATGATGATCACCAAAGGCTAGATCTACTAATTCCAAACCACTTTGCAATTTATAACTCCTACTGATTTTGACAGATTCCAGAGATTTTTGACCTTTTAAGTGAAACTGCTAAAACAAAGTCCTCAATTGACTTCCAATTATCTATTCAAGCAAGCATCAATTACTACTAACTGATTAACTACTCTTTATCTCAGATTAATCAGCTCTGCCAAACACTACTTAAACTATTGATCAATGAACTAATTAACAGATAACTACTATATCAAGCCAAACAATCATCAAACTCAGATCATACAGTATAGATTAAGACTAATGAACAGATCAAACAACAGATTAAATGAACAAAGCAGATTTGGTAACTTACAATTTGCCTTAGCCACTATGGCTTGCTAAACTGATGAACAAGTAACCACTAGCCTAACAACCCAATCCAATAAGCTATAATTCAACCCATTTCCATATTTGAATCAACCATTTCCCTGTGCTGCATCATTTTTTACCCGTGTTGACTTTTGTTGACCAAAGTCAAATAATGTTTGAAACTAGATTCCAAGCTTACAAAAAGCTATTTTAAGCTTATATAAGCTTGTTTGATGTTGAAACTAAGCTGTTAAAAGCTTAAGCAAATGAGTTTGAAAACACAAATCTCAACAGTGGACATAAAGAGTAAATATTGAACATTAACTAAAATTGGTACTTGAAATAAGTTGTAAAACACTTAAATATCTTTGTTGAATACAAATAAGCTTGCAAGTACAAATGAAAACTAGTTTAAGATAAGTTAAGCTAAAAACGACATCTATGATAAAAAAAATAAAGACTAAGTCTTCCTTGATGCTTCCTCTTGGCTTTTTATACATCCAAAGCTGTCTCTCTCCTCCTTCTGAATAGTTCCCAGCATGAATCTTGACCATAGGATGTCTCAAAGCAATCTTGGCCATTTAAAGTATTTTGGCGCCAAAATTGGTTTAGCAGCTTGTGAGATTGAGTGAGGTTGGTATGATGCATTTAATGCTTCCTTGGCTCTTAGTGTTTGGAGGGGGGGTGTAGGAATGATGATGGTGGAGGTGGAGTGTGATCAGGGAGGATGCAGTTTTGGTGATGATGGAAATGGAAGCACCCGTGAGGGAGAGAGGGAAAGTCAGTGGTCAAAATGGTTTGACTGGATTATTAATAATAGGGGGTCCAAATGTATTAGTGACAGGGGTCCAAGAGTAAAAGGCAGGGGGTCATTTGCAATTTGACTAGTCCAAGTGGAGTATTAAAGGGTTTAGAATACAAGGGCTTAACTTGTAATTTCTGAAACTGTAGGGACCTAGGCTGCCAATCTTTCAAAGTTGCTCCAAGGACTGAATTTGACAAGTGCTAATATTACAAGGACCAAAGTTGCCATTTCCACATTTTCCAGGGACCAATTCTGCCATTTTTCAAAGTTGAAGGACCAATTTGTAATTTTCTCAAAACTTTTCATATTTTTCACCAAAGGACTAAATTTGACAACTTTTGATTTTAAAAGGACCTTTGGTGACTTTACTTTTGAAATTATGTGCTCAGGGACTGTTTTTGACAACTTTTGAAACTTGGGGGACTAAAACTGCAATTTTTGCAAATTTGATATGTTTTTCATCTGATTTTGATATTTTTGCATTTAAAACACATAAAACACTGATTTGTGATATTTTGATCATTTTGATGTGTTTCTGAGTGTTTTCAGATGATTTTGCAGTTTATATTGTACAAAAATGATGAGTATTTAGACACTCATCAACAATAAACCCTAATTTTGAAGACGACCAAACACCACTTAGATCAAACAGAGCTATACTTAAAGTAGTTGATTAACACTCGTTAATCACTCTTAAACACTTAGAAACAAAAACCCCCAATTTTTTAGAAACCCTAAAATACGGAGAAATTCAATTGACAATCAATTCAACCACGAATCGATCGATTAACCACACGACTACCCATATCTGAACTCAAAACTCAAAAACCCCCCAAAAACTCTAAAACCCTCATTTTTCGAAAACCTTTCATGAACAACATATCTTTGTATCAAAGTCAACCTGGCTCTGATACCGTGTGAAAATTTTATACAATGATCAACTCCAATCAACTAAAACAGATCAAGATTTCATACAACCTCCCCATAATTTTTTATTCACAACATCTAACAATTACTTCAAATGTAACTATAGGTTTTGAGTTCACTACAGACTACAAAAAAAAGAAGAAAATAATACGTCTTCAAACTCACACAATTTGAGAGAATATATTTTACACACTATAAAAAATAATGAGATGATAGTTACAACAATGAAAAACATTTAGGGTGCGTTTGGTACATGCCTATGAGAATCATGGAATGAGTCTCATTTCAAATGATAAGTCTTGTAATCAAATATAACAATGATAGATGAATATTTTCTATACTACAAACCACTCAAAAGGGTAAGGTATGAAACTTTCATACCTGAAGGGCCCACCTTATATCTAAACACATATCGATTGAGATTCATGGAAGCATACTAAACACACCCTTACCTTTTTATACCTTTGACTCTGATTAACTTTCAGCAAAAGTCCAAAGTACAAGATTAGCTTATAAATTTAACACATTTGCTCTAGATACTATACTATTTCTTTCTTCCAAATATGATACCCGACAGGGGCGGATCTACACACAAGGGTGGGTATGCACATGCATACCCTATCAACTTTTGGCGTAGTGTAAATGAAAATAATATATCGTAATTTTTTGATTATTTTGTTAACGGTGTATACCCTGCAAAACAAGTGAACAAAGACGGTGCATACCTTCTTTTCTTAGAAGATGAAGAAGAGTAAAATATGAAATGATTGATGAGAGAGAATGTCATTAATATGTCAAGTGTTAATAATTTAATATGCATACTCAAACCAAGATACCTGTCTCCTTATGTCACATTGATGTTTCACGAGTACCACATAAATTGTAGGATGAGGATCATCTCTCATTACTTGAGTCAAGTTGTAGATTGTAAGTCATTAGATTTGATCCAATGGTTTACAATTACACAACTTGACTCAAGTTGTGTACTTCAACTTGAGATGAGCTCCTTCCTAAATTGTACTATATTTATTAGGCTATTTACTTTTAAAATCCTGTAGATACAATTTTGGGTAATATTGGGTATATTTTTAGTGGCATTTTGTTTTCATGTTATAATTTCATTTTGTTTTATGATGTTTGGTCATTTTGTTGCAAGCTCGTTAAATCATCTATGTGCATTAACTCTGTTGTAAAATAATCTAGTGCAGTAATCCTATGTCCTTACAAGAACTAAGCTGATTAAAAAGAACTTTAACAATAATCTAATATACTCAAGTTATTAACTGGTTATTTATGTTACTTTGGTTATTATTATATAGTAACACAAATAAACTTCAGTGCACAATAACACATAACAAAGTTCTTTTTACTGTTATTATGAATAATGTGAGGCTAAAACTGCTAAGCCTTAGAGTTTTAATGACAACACAAGTAAAGAAAGTTATGGATAGTTGGAAAGTGGATATGCAGTGTTTTAAAAATAAACAAAATATGGTGGAATGGAGTGGTTGGGATAAGAAAGTATGTGCAATTGGCTAATACCTTGGTGGTGTAGCTATTGTCTGGGGATTCATGGTTCTGTTTTATGTACTTAGTTAGGGTAGCAAGATGGTCCATGGAATCCCTTAGGCATAGTTTACATTAGCAAAATGTAGTATCATGCACTAGGTTTTTTGAATGCTTTTTGAGGTGGCTATACTGTGTAGCCATTGGTCAAAAAGTAGTAATGTTCTGATCTCCTTTCTGGAACATTATCAGTATGTCCTGCTTATTTGGGGCATCAAGCAGAGGTGATTGATTCTGCTAAATTTCTTCAAAGGTTTTGACATGTTCTTCAATTTCCCCCCAAATTTTTGGAGATTGTAAGAAGTAGACTCACTTCAGTTGATGGCTTTGTATTTTGGGGTAATGGTTCATCATTTCTGTGAAATACTTTACATCCTTATAGTAGGCCTTTGTTAGGTAACTATGGGGGTGTTTAGCTTTTTTACAGTTTATGGTCTACTTTTTATCCCATAAAGTAAGTTCCCAACTGAGAAGGGTATGTGAGTTTGATGAGGCAGTGTATGTTTCTTGGAATAGTGAGGAGTGAAAGATGAACCTACTTGGTCCTAGTTATGCACTGCCTAAAGGAGGTAAGGTTGGTTTTCATTAAAAGGGTGTGTGTTCCTCTTCTGATGATGCCTGCTCTGTTTCTCAGTTTGAGTCTATGCTAGTGAGGAGGTTGCTGCTAGTATGGCTTGATCTGAGAATTGAGTTAGGAAATGTAGTCAGAATGAGTATAGCCCCTTTTGGTGAGTCAGGGTGTTATAACTTACATGAAAATTCCATCTGGTCTCTTCTTCCTAGGGCATTGTGGATGTGGGTTGAATGTTCTAGGTTGAAAGATTAAGTTGGGATTAGTCATGGAGTTATGGTAGTGAATTGGTGAACTATGGAATGGAAAAATGGATAATTGTTGGTCTGCATCATCAGAGTTGCTGCTTCTTGATTTTAGCTTCTTTATTTAGATGTCTGATAATGATTGTTATAGCTTGATGTATTGTTCTGTTATTTGCTATGTTGTTTTGGTTTGGGTATGTCCAGATCCAAACTCTTATTGTTGTAATTTGTTTGGAAGTTTAATATATAGTTCACCTTTCACCGAAAAAAAAACATAGTTCTTTTTGAACTTTTTAGCGACCCGACCTTTTTAAAAAATCCGACCAGAAAACCATTTTTCGGGAACTTTCATGAACTAACGAATAACACCGTTAACAAGTGCATACCCTATTACAAAATTCTAGATCCGCCACTGATACCCGGTATCCCATGTAACAATTTGTCTATAAATTACTCAAATACTTCGGTAAAGCTCCTCACCACAATGTCGAAATACCTAATTTTTTTTCTATAAATTACTCAAATGATTCGGTAAAGCTCCTCACCACAGTGTCGAAATACCTCATTAGTAGAGAAAGCATTCACCAAACCAAATTTCCACCAATCAAATATTTTGTCCCAAATACATGTGATGCCATATTACAAAAGGTGGATAAATAAGTGTGCAATGGTGCATAGTTACTTGGTTGCATATTGCACCTAAAACTGCAATCCACGACAACGAATAACATTCAATGCCAATAAGGGAAAATATGTATATGAAGCAAATGGTCTATAATTATAAAGGGTTTATCTGTAGATGTTCTGAAGTATGAAACAAAGAATGACAGTGGAAATGAATTTTTTACAGTTTTGATCCCTGAGGTAAATAAAAAACATAAACATTTGCTTTCATTGAGAGTCGAACTCAAGACCTCCCGCTTACTAAACGGGTGCTCTAACCAACTGAGCTATGAAAGCAAGTTGATGTATGTGCCTGGCTTACCAATTTCATACAGCTAAACTATCATTTCACACCACAAAAAGGTGGATAAGGGTGCAATGGTGCACTTTTATTTGGCTGCATACCTACGGCTAAAACTGCACTATAAGACAACTAATAACATGTAATGCTGATAGCGAGAAAATATGTATATGAAGTAAACGGTCTATATAATGTTAATACGACATGATGTGTAATGATCGACAGTAGAAACAAAATATTTACAGTTACCGTCCCTGCAATAAAACAAAACTTAAAAAAATGCTTTCATTGAGAGTTGAACTCAAGACCTCCCGCTTACTAAAAACGGGTGCTCTAACCAACTGAGCTATGAAAGCAAGCTGATATACATTCCTTCACACCCTTTTCATTCTATGAAAACAAGCTGACTTGAACTTTTGTCAGTATCTTGTCTTCAACAATAGAATATAAATACGCTAGCAATAAACGTAACACTTTTCATCTGTTATTGAAACACTGATTCGCAAAGCAACCAAGTTTTTTCATCAACAAATAGCATGACAGACCGTCTATGTCTATCATTTCTTTTTCCATATAATGTTGCTGGTTTTATCATGACCCGGAAATGAATATAGAAAACAACGTTATTACAAAGTCAGATACAAAAATCACCCATACAATTTCATAACTATATGATATAAATGGTTGCAAGATGAAGTTGTTATTAGTTAACTCGATCAAGGCCAAAGATCAATCAATGTAAAAATTAAACATTATTTTATTTCAGAAAAAAGTCAAGGGCAGCTTTGAAATAACAAGAACTATGTTACAGTATACTATCTATATCAGCATTAACAATAATCAAAACCTATGCAACACATTCACACAATGTATGTGTATATATACACCATGAAATTATACATGATCACTTTGGCACCTCTATAAAACTTGTACATGTTTCCGGCATATAGGACACGACCCATGTCGGGTTAGCCACTTATCCACACAGGTTTGGTGAAACATGTGCTTACATTGAGGCAGGCACCGAGCAATTTCACCTACCTCAGTATCCTGCCATAAAAAAAAATACTCTCACTTAGTGAAGTAAGACAGTTACGACAGTACTATTTATAGTTTTCAGGGGAATCCTAACCTGCAAACATATTGTGCAACAAATGTTTTGAGTCGATTTAGTTTCATGTGAAATTTTGTGGCATGGCAATCGTTTCAATGAATCCATTGACAACCCTTTGTTTGTTCCTTCATCGTACAAATCAAGTACCTCAACAGGACGCAAGTCAGAAACAGTCACCTGTCAATATGTCCAATATATATGGTGATCAGTATTGCTTCATTTATTAAATTTCTTATTTGGGTCACTTAATGATTAGCTTTTTTGTTGGAATACGTGCCTGCCAATGATATGCTGTTAATAGTTCAGGTGGAAAACGTTCTTCTGCAAATCTTCCACGAAGAAGCTGCTCCATAAAATCTGCCTATAACCAAAATATGAAACAATATCCAAGACTAAGTATGATTGTTGTTCTGATATATACAAGTTTTCCATGAATTAGTAATAAGTGTACTCACCATTGTTGAGTTTCGTGTGGCAGATAGCTCGCGACACCAATATGCCCGTGATGCTTCTATAATCTCGACAGAGAGAACAGCTCCAGCAAGCGCACCTATACCAGCGCCACGCAGGACACCACTATCAGAAGCTCTACCTGCTAAAGCACCAGTGATGGCACCCGTGAATGCCCCAACTGCAAGTGAACAAGAAACAAATGCTATTTAAAGGTGATCATGAACTACAGTTCCCTTTAATTGAGTAAAACACATTTATGAGTCAAGAACGACAGCCACCAAGATGCAATGATTCTTGTACCTATCTTCATTTCGTCTCAATCGTGATAAGCTTTATGATTTGCACAAATTAAGTATGCAAACATGTGAAGAATAAAAAAAGAAGCCAATGGTGCAAAAAAACAGCATTAAGATATGGCACAACACTAAAATTCACATGTAGACATGCTCCTAACACGAAGTTTTTACTCTATTTCAAGAGTGTTTAGCGTTTTATTACAAAAGTGATTATGCGAAATGTGATACTAGAATCAGATAGTCCGCTGTGACAAAATGGCATATGGGTTGCACGGATAGTGTTCAGATGTACTTATGCAAATAAAGGCATGATAATCAGATGATCTAATGTTTAAGTGGTAAAAAGCCTAATTATATATAGCTACTCCTAAATTGGTAATCTAAAGCTGATTATTTGACATCCAATACTTGTAACAACCCATCCCACATTGGTAAAATATACGACGTTTGAGCCCCTTATAAGCTTGAAGTTGTGGCTACTGGTATCCTACCACCATGGTTTTTAGTAGTGTCACACTAAACACTAATAACTGATTATAAGCAAACAAGTTTAATTGCCATAACAAAGCATTAGGAATCCATCATTGACTTAAACTATATCACAAGTTTGCACTAAATCACAAGGAAAAACACGAAATAACAAAGTACCGATTGCGAAAAGCCCAGTAAGAAGACCAGAAAGAGCACTGGATATAAGCCTTGGAATTAAGTAACCATCTTGATCTTCTTCTATAGAGCTACCACTCACACTTTCTTCCATTTGTGTCTTAAATAATTATGTAAAAACTAAGTTACGTGGGGTACACTCTTTATAAAGATAAAAAAGATAAGAAGAAGGATGCGTGGAAGTTTTTGATGATGGTCGCAAAAAAGGCGCTACCTGCCTGTCTGTAATCTACTTTTTCATTTCTGACAAGGTGAATCTTTTTTCCTTAAATATTTTACCAGAAGTCTAACCGACGCAAAATAATAAGTCAACTTACTATAAGAAAGTATGTTGATAATGTTAGAACGAAATTGAATAGGAGAAAGTTTGGGGACTAAATTCAAATCACTTTGTACAATTTGGATCATTTACGAAAAAAGACTTTAGACCACGTCGTTTTGGAAAGGAAAAAACACGGAATGCACTTTTGAATTTAATGCAAGCTTTTAATGTAAAAAACGCGTGATAACTTTGCTACAATTTTTGTTGTCAATTGGCTACAATCATTTATAAAAAATACACTAGCTCAATGAATCAGAGACCCACAAAAAGAATCAGGACCCACAAAAAAAATCAAAGACCCACATTGTATAGCACAAAATTATAGCCAATTGGCTACAATAAATTGTAGCTAATATTAGGGTTGTAAACGAACTGAACGTTCAGTGAACATTTCATGAACGGTTCGGTAAAAAGTTCGTTTATGTCCGTTTATTTATTAAATGAACGAACATGAACAATATTTTACGATCGTTTGGTTAAATGAACGAACATGAACAAAAGTCACGTCCATTTATCTATGTTCGTGAACGTCCGATTATGCATTCGTTAACGTTCGTTTATGTTCATTTATTTATTTATGTTCGTATATCAAATCTTATAATTGTATAATTTTTAAAATTGTTTGTTTAAACAAAACGACACTTATAAAACAATATTTGATGCATAATTTAATAAAGTTAATGATTATTTGTCTATGTTCATTTATGGTCGATCATTTATGTTCGTTTAGCGTTTGTTTAGTGTCTTAATGAACGAACATAAACGAACATGAACAACTCATTTTCTTAATAAACGAACATGAACAAGAAATTTTGTCCGTTTAAGCGTTCGTGTTCGTTTATTTGTTCGGTTAAAATTAAATGAACGAACATGAACAAGGCTCCGTTCGTGTTCGTCCGGTTCGTTTACAGCCCTAGCTAATATATTCCCTATTTAAAATGTTGAAAAAATAGTAGAAGTCTAAAGTCACTTTATTTTGCTTTATGACAAATCCATGTTTATCAAAGGACAAATTTCTATCATCTATCCAGTTTGATCTAATGATGGGGATTAACTTAAGATTTAAAAGGTAAACCTAATGTTGTGTTTGTTTTTTAAGAGACTCTTAATCTGAATATGAACCGCACATCTGAATCTGAATCTGAGGCGTAAATGTCTGAATCTGACCACATCTGAATGGGAAAAAAAACTCATGTTTGAACCACACATTTGCTTGCTCGTACTAATTTTTTTTTGGTTATTTTTGTGTCGACAAGAGGCATTAAGACCCTCATCTCAAGTCTAGACTTTTAAGATCTTACTGCCTCTGACCGCGTCTGAACGGAAAAAAACAAACAAACGGTCTGAACGGCCAAAATGTCTCACTGCGTCTGAACGGTTCAGATTCAGAGGCTGTTAAGAGCCTCTTTTAAAAAAAACAAACACAACCTAAGTCTATGTTTTTTTTTCCTTTTCTTTTTCTCTTTCTTTATTATTCACATATATTTTTTTTTTTTAATCCACGTTTTTTTTTATTCGCGCTTATTTTTTTTATTTATTTGTTTTTTTTAATTCGTGTTTTTTCCCTTCGCTTTCATACGTTTTCGTCTGTTTTCATACGTTTTCGCCCGTTTTCATATATTTCGTTCGTTTTCATACGTTTTCGTCCATTTTCATCAGTTTTCTTTCGTTTTCGTCCATTTTTCATACATTTTCGTCTGTTTTCAGATGTGTTTTTATGCTTTCATACATTTTCACTTTGTGGTTTTCTGAATATCACTTGTGATTTTCTGAATATCACTTTGTGATATTATGAGTATCACTTGTGATTTCCTGGATATCACTTTGTGATATTCAGAATATCACTTGTGATCATCTGAATATTCAGAATATCACTTGTGATATTCAGAATATCATTTGTTAGAAAACGGACAAAAACGTTAGAAAACGGATGAATATTTATGAAAACGGACGAAATCATATGAAAGCGCAAAAACACGTATGAAAACGGATGAAAATGTATGAAAACAGACAAAAATGGACGAAAATGTATGAATAATGGACGAAAACATAAGAAATCGGACGAAAACATATGAAAACGGACGAAAACGAATGAAAAAGGACGAAAACGGACTAAAACAGGTGAAAATGTATGAAAGTGGATGAAAACAGACGAAAACGTATGAAAGCAAAGGAAAAAAAACGTGAATTAAAAAAAACGTGAACTTAAAAAAAAGACAAAAAAAGTATAAATAAAAAAGAAAGACAAAAGGACAAAAAAAAATATTGACTTGGGTCTATCTATTAAATCTTATGTAAATCCCCACAATTAGATCAAATTAAATGGATGATAGAGATTTGTCCCGTACTAAAATAAGAGTAAGCATTTGAACATTTTCTAGAAGTCCATTGTAAATGTGGTCACGTCAACCTTTATGCGGTGGTGAGTTCAACTCTTTATTTTTATTTTTATTTTTTATTATTTTTTTTAAACCATGATTTTTGATATTTTGGCCGACTAATTCACGAGGTTTGAATTCACCGTCACACAGACTCAAACCATGTACAACTCTCAATTTTCAGGAGGTTGGCGTGGCTACGTAAAGTTGTTTGCACCTAGCAGAAATTGAATTTGAAACCTCACATATTTTAGAGTGATAATCACAAGCCCTTTTACCATTAGGTAGTCATTTAAAGGTCGAAAACCATAGTTATCCAAAAGAAGAAAAAAATGTCGTCGTTGCTGGACAAACCATCTATCCGTGTGATCTTTTTCGGTTTGTGCGTGGACCAAAACATAAAGAAACCCTTTAAAAACTTTCGAATTTGATGAGTTGTCACTTGTTTATTGGGCCATTAGGATATGTGGGTTTCTTTACTGATGTGCCGCGGAATAAAAGTTTTGTTTCGCAAACTTGGAAAAAAACGGTCCAAATCGTGCAATTTAGCTTGGTTTTCCTTCGGTATCTTCAACATGTCTTTAATAATAACGAGTAAGAAACCCCTCGACGCGTTGCGGCGAGCTTTTTTCGAAAATGTTTCAGGCGTTATAACAAATTTTCTCTGTCTTTGCATTTTTCTTGGTTTTTTCATTAATTTTTTTTAAAAGCCCGTCATTTTTATTTTTTCGATTTAGGACTTGAGAAAAATGTGCAATAGGTTTTTCTTATTAGCAATAAAAACTCATTTTGTACGTGTCTATGTTACCCGGACATATTTAAAATTCAATTATGGCCTATCCAATTTTCTAGTAATACGTGAAAACCGAGCTAAACAAAATTCATTACAGTTTCAGAGTAGGTGATTTAAAATTTCTCGGGTATTTTTGGTTCTATTTTTGAAAGTTATGAATTGTATGGTGTTTTGTGTCATATTCTTTGTCATGCTTCAGGTCATGATGCAAGAAGTTTATACTGGAACTACTAAATTTTCCTTCGCTTCGTTTTCAGTTATGTTTTGTAATAATTCTTTTAGCTTACATTTTTATCATTTAATCACAATTCCTAAGGGTAGGTATGCAAGGATCTAGAGTATATATATTCTTATTATTGATGAGATCCCTAATTGTCATTTGATCCCCGATCGTTGTTTTATCTTTCAATTAACTGTGCGAAAAAACGATGACAACCTCTCCGAACATTGATGAGTTGAAGGAGGCAACTGGTTCGAGCGATATCGCCACCTGTTTTAAATTCCTGTTTAAGAGTGAGATTGTTGAAGGTCGTGCTTTATTGCTAAGGCTAGAGGAGGAATGTGGGCAACTTAGGCATAAGGTTCAGAAACGTGAGCGTACATCAAGGGAACTCCATTTTTTAGGACCGTTCCATGAGAAGGGTGTTGATGCCCTGGGGTGTGTCGCAAACGCCCAAATAGCTGAGCGTGACATCTTGCAAGGTCTGGAAAGGACGGTTGGTTTGATCCACAATGCGATTGCCCAGCAAGAGGCTCATGTGACACTCATGGAAATCAATGAAGAACTCTCTGATGGTTAGTGGATTCGGGGCCTTCTCTTTTGTGTTTTGGTATTTTGCAATTAGCTGCTGTTGTTGGCCGTGCTTTGCGTAGGTTGTAATTATTTTGGCTTCCCTGCTGTGGTCATCTACATACCTTTTATGTAAATATTTTGGTTCTATATTGCGTGATGTCTACTAACTCTGGATTGTTAGAAGTTCGTTTTTTGGGTTAGTGTTATCGAACTTGCAGTCATTGTAATGGGTCATGCTTATTATGAATGGAATGCTATTCTATATATGCTGAGGCTATGCAGTGGTATATTTCTTTTATAATAATGTTTGATTATTCGATGTTTAACTGTTTGATATAAATTTTTAACACCAGTGAGTCAAATAAATATGCTGCTAGGTTGAGGTGTCATGGTTTGGTCACCGTCACTAAAGGGGTACGAAACGGGTACAGCGATAGCTTTTATATGTCAATACCGTGCTAATTATGTTTATATAGTTTAACTTGGTTAGCGCGTTTTCGTTATTCTTTTTTTGCGATTAGATGGTCAGAAGTTTTTGGTAGTAACGATTCACAATCTCTGGCGGGGGGGGGGGGGGGGGGGGGGTTTGGCCGAAAGTGAGAACTATAATCATTACGGAACTGTTATGATGAATTTATGTAAATTGAACGGACGGATGGGATCTTTAACGGATACATAGGTACTCAGTTGTGGAGCACATTCGTAATCTTAAACTGGTTAATTTCAATAATGCTTTCATTGCTTTTCAAGTTTTGTTAGCTCCTTCTACTCACATGTTAATCGTGTTTCCGATAATGATGGTTGATGGTTGCATGAGTGAATATCTTTTTTTTTTTTTTTTTTTTGCACACTATTAGTACACTTTTTTTTCCTTCTACTATAGCACGGGTAGTGCTATGCTTAGTGTTTGCAGGTTTATTCTATAGTGGCATACATCCCTTTTGCTTTTGTACTTTTAGGCACTCTTCACGGTTAGTGCTGCAACTATTTGCTTCCGCGTGATAAACCATATGTTTCTTCCACACTCCCAATGCTTTCGTGTGTGCTGTGACTGGGCCCCTTTTTATTTGGAAACCGTTGCTAGTGCTACATTGAGTGTTAACAATTTGCTGCATACTGCTGCAATAACCTTTTGTTGTTGCTGCTTGCACGCTTTCAATGATTAGATGAAGTGCTTTTATAGGTGTGTGTGCGTTGTTGATAGTGGAGCACTATGTGAACAATTTTATGTCTATATTAGCCGAAAACATGTGTGTATGCCTGTATGCTTTTACCTGACCCTTGAGAATTGCGCTCCATAGATGTCGCGTACTGAATGCCTAGCCGAACTTAGTTTTGCATGCGATAGCGATGCTTTGTAAGATCAAATGGTTTTGTTTTTTGAAAGGGAGGTGATTGCAGCGCGCGAGTAGGAAAGCATGGTGCGCGGGCGTTGTTTTGATATTGGAGCGCGCGTTGCCTATTTGGAAGACCTTATCCAAGAGGTCTTGCACGAACGGGATAGCTTGGTTGTTCGTGATTCAGTTAGATTTCTTCGAGAGGTTCAGGCTCGCGAACGATCTAAGCAAACTGCATTTCAGGGACTATTAAGTGAAGCTCATTGTGCGATTTGTGCCGCCGCAGGTTATATCAACAATATTATAGCCCTGTGAACTTTCTTTGTGTTTTGTTGTCAATTGTTTTGACTGTTGTATTAGTTGCCAAACCTGTGCGTTTTGTATGTGGTCATGAACGTGTTGTCTCATAAATGCATCTGTAAGATTCAGATTCAATAAAAATTGTTTTTGCATGCTTGTTATAATTTGTGAACCCTGCTACCATACATACATTTCCCTTAGCCAGTGCCCTTTTTCTCTAGTAGATTGGCCATTCTTATAGATAACATCTTGTCAATAAAGTTGTTTCCTTGTATTTGTATTGAAGTGTAAGCAGACGATTTTTAATAACGATGAGAATGTTATGGTTCTTGTTGTGTTAACATTTGAGGCCATTACTATTTTTGCCAAACCCAACTACAATTTTTTCGCATTGCCCTTTTTTTTGAACATCCGTTTGTGGCACGATCTGTCAGTTGCGCTGTTGGCTTTTGTACACTATCATGTGGTATTCACCAACACAAAAAAAAACGTGTGTGATACGCTTTTTAAGTCACTTCTACATGTGCAAATAACATATAATAGTCGTCATTTTATTGCAGCAAAGATGCAAACAGTGGCCTAAAATTGTACACCGATACAGTATACACCAGGATCTGCATTCGTTTCGTTACAACGCTACCATACATACACTTTTCTTAGGTTCTGTCCTTTTTTTGTAGTAGAGTGGCTATTCTTATAGATAACATCTGATAAGTAGTGGACAAAGTGGTTCTGCAGTGATATTGAAAGTGAACCACAAAAGATATAGGTCTTGCCGCAACTGTTATTAGACCGGTGGATATGCGCCATTGTTGCTCTTCAATTTCTTTGCAACACGCCTATTCTTGGGTTCTGGCGGGTCTGCAAATAACTGCCTGCTAGTTATGGAACCTTCTATTGGTGCAGTAAAATATTTCTTTTCCAAAGGTCTCAGCAGGAAACGTTGAAGGACTACGGATACCTGTTTCAACGTCATCAGCACATTTATTTTCTGGTGAAGCTATTACCAATGCCGACGTCTCTCCAGCGTCTGTTGACGGTAGCAAAGGCTGTGTTGCATCCGTAACATTGTCGAGTATCAGTCTCGGAGCACCTATTTTACTGCCGCTACCAAAGTGGACTTCAAACCTATGTTTGGTGTTTCGCAAGTCCTTGATAATCTGAGGAAGTTCCTGCTGGTTCTGATTAGGAACATGCGTCAACACCTCAGAACAAACTGGCAATAAAGCGTCTGCCTCTGGGCTGCACCACGTGAGGGAAACCTTGCCAGTAACGTCGGCAATACTAGTTTTAAAACAGTAACTGCAAGTAATATAAAAGCGAACGGGTGTTAAGCATTGTTGTTGATTAGTAATATGAGGTTTTTAAGATGACATTACTATTTATACCTATAATTTGGCACCACAGGTACTCCTGGCTGGTGACAATGCAAATGAGGCCTGTCGTCCTCAATGCTTGTGTTGCACCTTTTACAGCGGTTGTTGTACCAGCTCGTTGCCTCGTGTATTTCAGTTATAACAGCCTCCGTGACAAACCTTTGTTTTTCCTATTTAAACAGGTACTAAACTCAGGAATACGTGGTTATCATATTTTAACAGTCGGTGTTATCTTACCATCAGCAATTCCGGACTGATTTTTAACAGTGTCGCTATCTTGACCGGTTCCTCGACCAAACCCTCTTCCTGCGTCTCTTGTTGCAATGGAGGCAACATTAAAGGGCCAGTGGTGCCTAGTAACAGAACATAACTGGTTCACATGTTATAAGGATTCATAAAATATTACAAACTTACAAGTTGCGTATTTCATTTGCATCCGGGACATCCGGGTTGAAATAACAATGCGTTGCAGGGGTTGCCGATAACTGCATTTTTCCAGCATACGCCGTCACTAAGCATGAGCTAACCGCTATTATAATAGGTCGTTCCAGTGGAAAACTCAATTCTGTTTCAAACTTAGTAGCCATGGCATTCCAAAGGCACAACATAACAGTATTCCCGCTGTTAGAAAAATGTAGTTAGTGTCGTTGCACACACATCCGAACCTATTTTGAAAACCATGAATTTAGACATACGTGCTTTAGGTCTTGAATCTCAACATTCTTCCTCACTATGCGACTCATCGTTGAGATCCCAAATGAGCTTGTTTTGCCAACGCTCTTAATTATCCCTAAATAGTCTGTACACACATATGAATAATTTTTTTCCTTTAGATAAACAGTTACTATGTTAATCTAGACTCCTACAATTATGCAATAGTAATACCTGTCAGTATTGCATCAGGCACATTAGCTATGGTTGCAAGCTGGTTATAACCAACAAAATTGAAGAAGTGGTTTGGGAAGCCATCGTCTTCAATTGGACAAACTTCTGTGTACTTGCCAAACAGTAGTGTAATGTTATTCTCAAGCGTGCGTTGGCAAGAATCTGTATTTCTGTAGCCAAACCTGGTAATTCTGTAACATGAACCAACATGCAAAACCGATTCAAACTGTTGAATATCCTGAGCGTCTGCAAAAGCCTGAATCGCGTTTCCCTATATTGGTAAAAAACGTAGCGATTATTAGGATATTAGTTGTATAAGTTTAGTAACCTTTTGATCTTTCGTAACTTACACGTTTGTCAAGCAGCATGAAACCTATGCCAACGGGGTTTGGATCCTTAAAGTTTCTCAAAGCCCATCTGCGATAAACTTTGACACACAATTTTTTATGGAGGTCTTGTGGCTGAACATTTGTCAAAGATTTTTTATGGAGGTCCTGCGATAAACTTTGACACACAAATTTTTTTGGATCCTTAAAGTTTCTCAAAGCCCATCTGCGATAAACTTTGACACACAAATTTTAATGGAGGTCCTGTGGCTGAACATTTGTGATGTCAACGACACCGATTTCTTGCACGATAGCCTTTCCGTCATCACTGGTACCAGTGGTAACACCGGGCTGCATAATTGCGGTTTCCACCACGCCTTTTTTTGGCTCAACATTCTCGATACTGGAGCTGACGGGTTCAGAAACAGTGTTCTTCCCTTTGCCTATCACATAAGTCATAGTAGTACTACAGATTTCTGTATGCCTTTGACATCGCATGTAGCAACGATTCCTGCTATCACACACTGTGATGCACATGTTTCTGTTAGCCGAGGTCTTCCTTTGTCTGCCATACCTCTGCAAGCGGTACAAACAGTGGTAAAAACGTATAATAACGCAACACAATCCTAACATTCAGACATTGCAAACCTAAATGGTTGACATGCTCCCCAAATACAAAAGACAACAGAAATTCGGCAGACATGCAAGTTGCACAAGGCTACTAAACCTTTGTGCATCGCCAAAATCAGTTTCCGATATTATCTGGAACTGACTCTCTGTTCCCTACATATCGGCTGCTATTAAAACATTTTTTCTTTTAGCAGATTCAGGCACCCACACCTGGAAACACTCATCAAACTACATTAATCCAAGTTTTAAGATTTCAAGATTTCGATATTCAAGTGTCAAGAAAAAGGACATATTCACAGGTTACACTGTTCTAATAAATATATTTAACATTGTCCCTCGTGCACACAAGCATTAGTATGTGTTGCAACAGACACGCTTGGCACGCCACCATTTCCAGAAAACACGTGCTGCACAGGTAAATGAACATCATCACAACCCGACAGCCCAACACTAAAATCCTCGCAGCTAGTTTCCAACCATCCAACTGCTAACCGATGACATGAACCAACACTAATGGGCAATACATTTGCAAGAACAAACATAATACTAACGTATGGCACAACATATAAACTTCACAACAATAATAATGAGAGCGACATAAATGTAAACTCAGGATAAGAACCTGTTACCACTTTAGAGACACCGACGACACCAGACGCAGACGTCGGAGTAAAAGGTCAGGCACAAGCTCCACCATCAAAACAAACGGTGTTCCTTTTAATACCACCTTCTCCAATCAAAACCACAGGTTCACCAAACCATGTGCATCAAAAACAACATCCCCACAGGTTTCAAAATGCCCAACCTTTTCTAACGTTTCCGAACAACCACAAACCGCACCAAAACTCTTGCAATCAACAATCTTACTCCTCATAGTAATTACTGAAGCTGCTAGACAGCAAACTAACCTAAAGGAAGCAACGGTAAAACAAATATTTCACACATCACAAAGAAAAAAGCCAAACTAATATGTATTTCCTCACGTGTAACAATAATCAAACCAATACAAACACAAAATACATGCAAAAAATAGCCAAAAACCTAGAAACCAAAAACATCCCAAACTTCATAAAGCACTATCGCCATGAAAACCGCACAAGAAACACCCAAGAATAAACATGCAATAACAAATCAGCAGCAACAAAACAAGACACGCAACAATCAAACATCAACAAAAAAATAGGTGTACATACTCAAAATTCGCAGAAAGAAGTAAAGTGAGCAAACCTTCAAGGAAAGGAAACAAATACGCATACATGTAACGCACTAACAAAGGCCAAAGGTATATCGCTACATATAAGTTTTTCCAACCCAAACACACCACTCTGGATCAATCTTGCAAGCCCACGGTTTGGCCCAGGTCAAAGCCCACGACGACCACAACTAAAAGTAGCGCACATTAAAATAACGTTAAAAAATTATTAAAATAATGCACCGACGTTTGGTTTTATTCCATATATAAAATAACTGGAAGAAAGAAAAAAAAAAAAAAAAAAAAAAAAAAAAAAAAAACCCCTCAATCCTTATCTTAGTGCCTATCTATCATAAATCATATTTTTTCCCCTAATAGTATTTAACATTATCTCTTATTCTTAGGGTGAATGTAAAACGATCTCAATCCTAAATATAGACAAACAAATTATCTCACTTGGTCGCTTGATCAAAGAAATATATACCAGCCAGGGGCCGACCCACATCATGGCAACCTATAGCACGTGTAGGGCTGCAAACAAATCAAACTTTTATTAAGCAACTCGAGGTTGAGCTTGAACTTGACTCGATCGAGTCGAACTTTTATCGAGCTCAAACCCGAGCCTAAAAAACCAGATCGAAACACATAACGAGCCGAGCTCGAGCTTTTCGAGCCTTCAAGAACATACATTATTTTTATTATACATATTTATATAAACAATCTAAAAGCTAACGTGAATATTAGTATAATAATTAAATATTTGTAGAATGACTATTTAAACCCTAATTCTCTCAAATTTTTTGTATAAGTTCTTTGTTTTTTAGTTTATCGTATTTTTTTGAATTTATTGATGGGTTTGGCTATCGAGTTTAATGTTTATATATAAATTCAAGCTTCTCGAGCCAAGCTACTCAAGCCGAACTGAAGCCTGGATAATTAAAGCTAGTCAAGCAAAGCTCAAACCTACTTTATAAACTGGAGATGTTTTTACAAAATTTTACGTTATGGCTAATATCTGTATGTGTGCTACATATGTTGATATGCATATTTGTCAAAGTATCAAACACAATAAGAAAAACACAGGCCCATTTAGTTTAGAAAAGAAAAATCAACCAAAGGAAAACTTGAAGTAACGATTTTTTTGAGTAACGATTCACTTGATTTTTTTGTTCTCGTCCGTTTTTTTATGTTTTTGTTTGTTTTTTTACGTTTTTTTCCGTTTTTACCCGTTTTCGTTCGTTTTTATATGTTTCGTCCGCTTTTTATCTGTTTTCGTCCGTTTTTTATATGTATTCGTCCGTTTTTTTTTACGTTTTTTACGGACGAAAATGGATAAAAAGCGGACGAAACATATAAAAACGGAAGAAAACGTACAAAAACGTAAAAAACGAGTAACGTAAAAAAATGGACGAAAACATTAAAAACGGATAGATAGCGGACAAAACATATAAAAACGGAAAAAACAAGTAAAAACGGACATAAACATAAAAATACGGAAGAAAACGTAAAAAAACGGACGAGAACGTAAAAAACGGACAAAAACGTAAAATAACGGACGAAAACGTAAAAAAACAGACGAAAACGGGTAAAACCGGACAAAAACGCAAAAAACTTATAAAAACGTAAAAAAAAAACCCGGACTAATACATATAAAAAACGGACGAAACGGATAAAAAGTGGACGCAAAAGGAAAAAAAGCGGACGAAACATATAAAAACGGAAAAAGCGAGTAAAACGGACAAAAACGTAAAAAAAAAACGGACGAAAACGTAAAAAAAACGGACTAACACATATAAAAAATGAACAAAAGTGGATAAAAAGCGGACGAAACATATAAAAACGGACGAAAACGAGTAAAAACGGACAAAAACGTAAAAAACATACGAAAACGTAAAATGAGGACTAACGGTGTAAAAAGTATTAACGGAGGGATTAACAGGGCAAATATTATTTAACACTTAACGGGTAAAACTAACGACGTTAGTGCTCCGGGATGATTAATGCTAAAGGTTTGTGGACTTGGGGATGTTTAATGCTGAACGTTTGAGATAGGGATGATTTTTGCGAAAATACACAAACCACGGGGATGATTTTTGCATTTTACTCTTATTTTTTTATTTTTTATTTTGAGAGAAACGAAAAGCTAGAATTTGATCATTTTTAGTTATTTGATCAAACGAACATATTATCTTTTGGTATAAGGATAAATGAAAACCAAATGATTTCCATCCACTTCCATTGATTACTCCGGGTAATTCACCTTATGTTATATTTATTTACTTGTCTTTGTTTACAAACTGTTTATATATTACCATAAAAAATATATTTGTGAAATTAGAGCTCGTATAGTTGGAAGATGAACGATTGTGACTGATTAGATCGCAAGTGTAATGATGTAGAAACGTGAAACATTCAATCACGTATTTGATGCATAGTTACTTGATAAATTACGTCTAATAAAACTAAATTAATAAGCAAAAATCAATATTATTAAAATTGTGCAATTATACTATGATAGTATATTTTATGACAATAAACCAACGAAATAACTTGTAATGAAAGTCAAGGGCAAAGAATCGATACATGTTGCATATATATCTTTTGCACGTTTCATTTAACCTTATTCCTACGTAACTTCACAAGTTGCCATACCTTAGTTCCTATTCAGCATATTCTTCTACACTTTGTTTTTTCTTTTCTGTTCTTTATCTTTTGCATTTTTAATTAAATTTTCAAGAGTAAACCATATAATGTCTTTCATATGGCTTGTCTATATTAGCCGAAACGACTTATATCGCAAAATTGTTGACATAAATAATTCTTGAGAGCCAAAATGTCTAAGTGAAAATCATGTAATATAATAAATTGATAGAAATAATGGCCAACCATATCAAACTGAGCAAATCACATAAGCTAACTGTACGGTTTACGTATATCTTCTAACAAAAATGTTGTGGTAATGATAATTAAATTAATATCCAATGTTTTGAAACCCGGGTTTGTGATCGACCCGGCCAAGACACCGGGTCAACCGGTTCAACCGCCGGGTCAACCCGGTTAGACCCGGTTTTATGCATATGTCCAAACATCTATTTCTAATTGTCCAAACATAATGTCCAAACACTAGTTTTGCAGTAAAAAAAAACAAAGAACCATTTTGCATGCTCTAAACAACAAATCAAAGGTGGACAGTGGCGGACCCAGTCGAGAATCTAAGGTGGTTCCTTAACTTAAGTATGGGGAAAAAGTCAAGACTCAAGATCTAGAGAGCGACAAATTACTTGATTAACACGCCACGTCGGGTCGAATCGGGTCAAATTTAAACACATTTGCACTAATGAATCGGCACATCAAACATATATATAAATTAGTTATAAAACGTTTACAAGAGAGTTTCCGCACGTTTTATAGCTTGAATATATATATATATATATATATATATATATATATATATATTAATAATTACTACTCCGTAATACATTGTGGCACATCAACATATGCTAAACAATTGTATTATAAATAACTAAATTTGCAAAAAATCTCTATACTTCTCATTTCCATCAATATAAAATTTATATTTCAAATAAACGTATCAGGACAATGTGTGAAATTCCAAGCGTATTTAATAAACATTTGACCAAGTTTGTTTTTTTTTTAAAGATAATAATTACATGTTTTTAACTGACTTGGTAAATGAGAAAGTACAAGGGTTAAAAAAGACTTTGAATAAAAGTAAAGCATCAAGAATAAAAAAATAAAATAAGAAACTTTGGTTCCTGTGTCATCTTCTTTTTTGTGACATGGCAGACCTTCAAACCTCCATTAAAACAAAACCTGTAAACTCTTTTATTTGTTATTTCCTCGACCTTTTCTTTGTCTTTCTTCCTGATTTTTCAGATATAAGGTGGTTCCTGATCTACTTCTAAGGTAGGTCCTTCGATTTTCAATACAAAGCTTCTAAAAGGTTTTGATATCTAAGGTGGTTCCTGGGCACCACCTACGTATAGCATAGGTCCGCCCCTGAAGGTGGACAAGGATATAAACCTGCATAATTTTATAAACAACCATAAATGCTACGGGATTACATGTTTCATACTTCAAAAGGCATAAATCCTACGAGATTACAAGTTTCATACTTCTAAAGACATGCATCCTACGAGATTTACAAGTTTATTTTTTGAGGTTTAATATATTGTTGCCTTTCAAAAAAAAAAAAAAAAATGATAAAAACCAAACCCGGCCGGGTTTCAAAACCCGGGTTGACCCGGGTCACTTAAAACCCGCCGAGTCTAAACGGTTGACCCGTTTTTAAAACCCGGGTTTTTTTGACCCGTTTTTTTGTCCGGAACCGGTCCAACCGGTTAACCCGGCCGGGTCGACCCGGGTTTCAAAACATTGTTAATATCAATATAATAGGACAAATTGACAAAAAAAAAGTTTGTGAAAAACTATTATGACTAACTGATATACTTAAACTCGGTTGACAACTAGGAAACCTATTTTTTCATAAAACTATTTTGTAAATGAAAATTAGTTTCTTCTAATACACGGAACAATCTATTCTTGAAGGGCACAATGGTAAAAAACTATAAATCTCAAGAACCACTTATGTTTCAAAAACCTATAAGTCTATAACTAGTTAACCTTAACCATACCCCACATCACCATTCACATACATCTCCCGCCTTAAATCCTACAAACATTCCTTATTTCCAACAAAATCTCCAACATGTCCTCCGGCGTTGACCAACCTCAGATAGTTTTCTTCGACCTCGAAACAACTATCCCGACACGAAACGGGCAGCCTTACGCGATATTAGAATTCGGGTCGATTTTAGTTTGTCCCAAAAAACTGACCGAGCTAGAGAGCTATGAGACCTTGGTTAGACCACTTGATATGTCTCTTATTACTGCGAGGTCTGTTCAGGTGAATGGTATTAGTGCTGAGGATGTTTTGGCTAAGCCCATGTTTTCGGAGATTGCTGACAGGGTTTATAACATCTTACATGGTAAAGTTTCTTAACTAGTCAAGTATTATTATTATTATTTTTTTTAGTTTTTTATTGTGTCTAGCAAAAAAAAGATTGAGTATCTAAAAAGGTTAAACCTTTTTTTTTTGGTGATTTAACATGTTTTGATCAAGTTTGCTACAAGAGGGTGTTTGGTTATGCTTCATCAGAATAAGCAGAAAAGCAGCACTTCAGGAAATAGTTTTGCTAAATTAATTTGTAAAAAAAAAAATGCAATAAGACCCAGTTGTTTATTTTTTGAAAGAATTGATATGAGGTAAAAAAGTGATTTAGCTTATCTAAAAGAAGCAACATCTTATTAAAGAAATGGTTATTTTGCCTTTAAAATGATCAGATAAGCATAAAGAGTTTGTTTTATCCAAAACACTCCAAACTGCTTGAAGATAAGCAGATAGCTAAAAAAATAAGCAACCCCAAATAGTCTAAAAAAGTGGATAGATGGCGTTCAAAGTTTGGAGGTCTTAATGATAAAATATGAATAGTTGCTGTCAGTCTCGTTTAAACACCATTGATACAATATATTGAATTCGATTTGTGAGTGTTTAATTGATTTGAGAGTTTACGGGCTGTTTTGACAGGAAGAGTATGGGCGGGTCACAATATATTGAGGTTTGATTGTGTGAGGTTAATGGAGGCATATGCCCAGATTAATAGGCCACCTCCGGAACCCAAGGGAACCATCGATACGTTGGTTTTGTTGACTCAGAGGTTTGGGAGGAGAGCCGGCGACATGAAGGTATAATACGAAACTCGGTTTGCTATGATTATAATAGCTGTTTACCTTTCATGTGCTAATGAATTGCATTTATTCAGATGGCTAGTCTCGCGGCTTATTTTGGGCTTGGACAGCAAAGTCACCGGTAACTTTCCTTTTTATAAACATGGATAACTTGTTTTTTTGTTTTCAGATTCGAATGTGCACAATTGTTCATATGAATAAGTTTAGTGTGCTCTATCTATCATGTTTTACGTCCTTTATGTTTCTGTCTCTATGTTTGGTTCCTCTTGTTGGGTTAGACATTATTTTATCGTAAGTTTTAATTTATACAAGTAGTTAGTGTATCAAAAATGATTACAAATTGTTTGTTGTTATGAATACAGTTTGAATGAGTTTCGACTCATATACTTGTTAGCTACTTTATGTGAGTACCTGTTTGACCTGGCAAAACAAAACCTGAATCAACCCATTCACAAGTTACGGGTCGAATTACTCCTAGTATGTAGTCCTGACTTCTTTCTTAACAATTACTTGCAGGAGTTTAGGTGACGTCCGAATGAATCTTGAAGTTGTCAAGCACTGTGCCACCGTTCTTTTCTTGGTAATTTCTGTTAAAAGCATTCTCTTTTTATTCTTCAAATTCTGGGCATTTTTATCGTTTTATTACACGCACAGACTTGTTTAATAAATAATGAATCTAAAAAGTAATGCTATAATATAATGCCCATGCAGGAATCAAGCCAATCGGATCCTTTCGCAGAAAATAACTGGGCTTCTCTGAATGCTACTAATGGCATTCGTCATAATCAAAATGCCAATCTAAATGGAACTGCATCAAACACTAGCCCGATCTCCCATAACAGAAACATCGAAAACCATACTATTCCTCCAAATCATATAGCACAAGAGAAAACAATTGTCCCACCAGAAGACAAAATGGAGACCGAGAACCCTCAGTCTAATGAAGCCATGATTGCAGAATCATCTACCACCACTCTATCTGACGCATTCAGCAACCACTCTGAATTTGTAGAACCTGATGCAGTTTCGATGGCTTTAGTCACTGCAAACGTTGCTCCATTTTTCCACGGGTCCCCCAAATTACAAATTCTTCACAGGAATATTCCAATGCAGATTCGTTGTGATGGGATGAGAGTACGGTTTGGATTAAGTACACAGTTTGTTGACCATGCTGGAAGACCACGCCTAAGTTTTGTGGTCGATGTGAACTCTTCAAATCTTTGTAACATACTTGACGCGTGTGATAATATCGCTAAAAGATTTTTGGGATCTGATAGCAACTCAGAGTGGAGACCTGTCGTGACCAGGAAGCCCGGATTTTACAACTCGCCCACCATAAGATTGCAGTAAGTAAATGTATGAATTTGGTGATGTTAACTTTGACTTGTGTTGGTCAAACACTGACTTTCTAATATATGTGATTTTTACAGCATACCTACTGTAACAGAAGATAGTACCAGATGGACTACTGAGATATATCATAAAGAATCATCATTGTCCACATCTGTACAGCCACTTGTTTCGAGTAGATATGATGTGGCAGAACTTGATTCGTTGTTTCGTCCAGGTTCCTTGGTGGATGCTTACTTCTCTTTAGATCCATACAATTATCAACAGAATGCAGGAATTCGTTTAGTCACCAAGAAGTTGATTGTTCACACTAACTGAACGGTTTCGGTGTTTAATTAGGCAAGGTCTTTATCCAATTCTTGTAACGATGGAACCTAATGTAACACATTGTTGATGTATACAATGAATAACTAAGTGTACGATTTCAATTACTTATGCCAGCTTATTAATATACATTTTTCTTGTTAATATCAAGTAACTTTCACAATCTTGGATGTCATGAAGGCAAAAAGGCCTCGTGTCATCTTGTACGAGAATGTTTATTTGCTACCACGTGGTTTCGTATCTTGGTGATGGTATCTTTTTTACTTTGTTATATAAACCAGCTTCTGTATACATTGTATGGGTATAATCTTGCAGTTGTAAATTACATAATAGATAAAAAAAAAATGATTGTAAAAGAGTAAAAAACAGCAAAAACACTAGCATTTTCTGGAACTGTAACTGTATGCATATGATAGTCCCGTTCCCCCCACCCCCAACCAAATAATACTTTATTAGGCCAAGAAAACGGGTCGACACTAGGAGCAGCCAGTCATGAAGCCTGTATGTGCTGATGAACTCCTCATGTATGTGGACTCATATTATGGCACGAAGGGGATGTATCATCACTGGATAATGCAAGAAATTCATCTGCATTCATCATAGTCAAGACCCAAGAGAAGCTTTATCAATTTTGGAGGGCACTTTGGTCAAAAATTTCGATGATTACTTTGCTCGTCTTAGGTCAAGTTTCATATTTGCAGCTGTTTGTGGTTGTTTTGACTTTGAGCCTGCATTATGAACTTGGAATATATAAATATTATCCATTGTGTAATTAGCTATTGCAAGATCATACCATACAACATGTACCGAAGCTGGTTTGTATGACAAACTAAAAAAGACACCATCACCAAACCCATGGAAGTAAAAACATTCGCGTGCAAGATCACATGGGTTGTTCTGCTTCATGATATTCAAGATCACGAAAGGAACTCGATATAAATGAAAAAAGTTTATAAATAAGTTGGCATAAATGAAATGAAATCCCCCATTGTCTTTTTCGTTACATTAGTTTCACGTCTTTACAAATATTAAATGAAAATGCCTCCACCAAACCCTTCAGTACTTGTGAATGATCAACTTCTTGGCAACTAAACGAATTCCAGCATTCTGTTGATAATTATACGGATCGAAACTGAAGTAAGCGTCTACCAACAAGCCTGGACAAAACAACGAATCAAGTTCTGCCTTAACATACCAACTAGAAGCAAATGGTAGTATAGATGAAGATAACGGTGATTTCTTCTCGTATAACTCAGTAATCCATGTAATACTATCTTCTGCTACAGTAGGTATGCTGCAGAAATCACATTTAAGAAAGTAAGTGTTTGACCAGCAATAGTCAAAACTAATACTTATAGAAGATTAGCATTTTTGACCACAAAAGTCAAAACTAACACATATCCAGACAGCCGTAAGATCCATAGTGCGAATAAACACCAACTTACTGCAAACTTATCGTGGGTGAGAGGTTAAAAGCGGGATTTCTGGTCACGACAGGCCTCCACTCTGAGTTGCAATCAGAACCCACAAATCTTTTAGCAATACTATCACAAGCATCGAGTATGCAACAAAGATTAGAAGAGTCTGCATCAACCACAAAACTTAACCATGATCTTCCAGCATGATCAACAAACTGTGTGCTTAATCCAATCTGTATTCTCATGCCATCACAACGAATCTGCATCGGAATATTCCTGTGAAGTATTTGCATTTTCGGGGACCCTTGAAAAAAGGGAGCAATGGTTATAGTGATTGAAGCCATGGAAACTACATCAGGTTCTACGAACTCAGCGTGGTCACTGAATGCATCAGATAGAGTGTTCGTAGATGATTCTTCCACTAAGGCTTTGTTTGATTAAAGGTGGTCACTCTCCATTTTGTCTACAGAAGGGACCATTTTTTCGTCTTGGGCTGTATGATTCGTAGGCAATGTATGGTTGTTGATATTTCTATTAGAGGGGAATGGGCTAGTGTTTGAGGTAGATCTATCTAGAGTGGCGTTTTCGTTATAACGATAACCATTTTCAGCATTCAGTGAAGCCCTGTTATTTTCTGTATATGTATCCAGTTGACTTGATTCCTTCATAGGCAGTTATTTTTGCACAGGTTTTGCGGATCTTGGATCAATCATGATGAACATGTATGATAAAACAATAAGAGTATGCACAATCTGATGTGCAGGGACTCGGTATAACAAACAGAGAGGGTGGGTTTTGTTTCTGTAAAAACACACTTTATTTATTATTATCCACACAAACAAACGTACATGTACATACATATATATAGGGTTCGAACCATTGTGGTGAACCATTGTGACTTTTCGAAAAGGTATATCTAACATAACTAACTTTGTAACCGCCACATAACTAACTTATTCGGTTACAAACTTTCTATCTAACACTATTGGTCCTTCGACTTTCAAAGACTTATGATTCTTGATTAAATTCGATGCCAACATTCACTCCCCTAATCAAGACATCATAATCTTCATCATAATCTTCACTCTGTTCTTGTTCATCCTAATTGCAGCCTTGCTCCTTCTTCCTTGTCATTCTCGTTTGAAATCTGATCGCCTTTACTTGTCCGGTCTTTCATGTTCGGTTGTTGCCCTTCATTGTTCCATGATAATCTTCTTGATCATCGTCCTTGTACATATATTTTCCGGTGCTTCCAAGTCTTCCTCTATTTCAACACTTATCTTTGCATAGCCTGTGGTCTTTCTTTTCCTGCAGTTCCTCTGCAATTCCCTGCCACATCTCCTGGCTCTCCATGCCTTGATCTCTTGTGTTCCCTCATAGTAACTTCACCATTCCTATGTACATCTTTTCACCGTGTCTTCTTCCAGCCATATGCGTAAGACATCTTTCTTTGGAACGTCTCTTCTTGCAACATTCTTCTTTATTTTCTGCCCAAAAACTGTAACGTCTCCATGATCCTTCTTCATGCTTTGTTTTCGGGGTTTTCTTCTTCCTCAAAGGCGATAACTTCCTTGACTGCAATGATCGATCCACGTTAACCATGTCGCTCTGATACCACTTTTGCACAGGTCTTTGCGGATCTTGGATCAATCATGATGAACATGTATAATAAAACAATAAGAGTATGCACAATCTGATGTGCAGGGACTCGGTATAACAAACAGAGAGGGTGGGTTTCGTTTCTGTAAAAACACACTTTATTTATTATTATCCACACAAACAAACGTACATGTACATACATATATATAGGGTTCGAACCATTGTGGTGAACCATTGTGACTTTTCGAAAAGGTATATCTAATATAACTAACTTTGTAACCGCCACATAACTAACTTATTCGGTTACAAACTTTCTATCTAACACTATTGGTCCTTCGACTTTCAAAGACTTATGATTCTTGATTAAATTCGATGCCAACAGTTATGTTATACGAGTAGTGAATTTGCAGAGAAATAACTTTCAGGATTTCAACATTATTATTCCACATTCATGCTTCGTTACAGTTGTATGCATGGAATAAAAATACAATAATTCTCAAAAGTTATAGAAAGGAAAGAGAATGCTTGATTTGGTGAGAAATTACCAAGAAAAGTACGGTCGCACAGTCGTTGACAACTTCAAAATTCATTCTAACATCACCTAAACTCCTGAAAGTTAATTGTTGAAGAGATAAGGAAAGATAAAATAGTATAGGGGCAATTTTGACCCATTTACTTATGAATTAGTTGATTCAGGTTATGACTTATCAGGTCAAAACACACACTAACCGTATACTTTTAACAGAAAACCTCTTAAAACTCTTTCAGTTGGAACAGTATAATTTTCTAATCACATTTGACACACTAATTATCTAAATAAAATCAAACTTTGGAGAACTAATGGTTAACGAAATCCATACAAAAACCACTACCCGTTGTAACCATCACCCAATTAATGAGGTGCTCGTTATCATTTATCTTGAAACTAAGCATTATAACTCTTAAGCACAGTTAAGCTTATTCATATGTATAATTGTACACGTCTTAAAATTTAAAACTAGATAATGCATATTATCCATGTTACTTGGAAAGGCAAATTGATTACCGGTGATGTTGTTGTCCAAGCCCAAAGTAAGCCGCGAGAGTTTTCAGCTGATTTAATGCAATTCATTAGCACATGAAAGGTAAACAACTAATATGTGTTGGGATTTTAGAACTAAGTTAACCATTAACCTCTACGAGTACGCACCGGATATGGATCTAGTATTTGCAATTAGCTTAAACACGTAATTAATAAACAATTAATTAATAAAAGGGATAAAAGAAAAACTAATCTTGCTTGGCAATTGGACTTTAGTAACGAACAAGTAACCAATACAAAACCCGAGTATCAAGATAGATACCTCAATGAGTATCACACACAAACCCGATAACGTATACGTTTGATTATGAAGCTAGTCGAGAACGTAAATAACCAATTAACACTTTAACCAACTTGAATATAATACTAACAAGAAAACCTTCAAACAACTTGTTTCTTTCCTTCCAAAGTATTACTGCCCGTGAATAGTAAACAACCAAGAAGCCAAACTCCTTCTTTACCCGATATCGGATAGCACATATCCGAGAACCAACTTTCTGTTCGATAAGCAAGCTACGACCAGAAAATAGGAAACAAACATCTCCTTCTTGCTGCTGTTCGTGGACCAGGAACCAACAAGAACTCGCCAATAGATTAAACACCTAAAGCTTCTTAAATCAATACAAGCTTAGGAACAAGAAAACAAATTAAACCCTAAACGACTAAGTGTTAGTCGACTTAGGGATTTAAGCTGGGAACTGTTTTGGATCGGTTAGGGTATAGGGAATAGATAATATAATGCGTAAGTTTTAGCTTAGGTGTGTTTGTTTATATACTAAAACAAACCGACTCCTAGTTGGAGTCAAATCCTTGTTCGACAAGTTACAACCCAAGCAAGCCCAAGCACCCCTCCTGCCCCCTTATGCCCGATCAGTTAGAGTCCTCTAGGCCCAAGGCAAAACTCAATTCGACCCATGTCAAGTCCAAGAACAGCCCATGGTTTGAATTCATGATCGGGTCAAATAACGGGTATGTATATTCAAGTATATTAAACGTTCTACACGTATACTCGTGTTTATCGTGTGTGCCCCCATCGGCTCACACACTCTTAGTCTTTTTGTCATGTTTATAACTCCCACAAACTAACAGCTCCCACTTGGGAGTTGGTGTGTCGAATGGCACACAAAACTAACGACGGAAACGCTTAGCAAACGCTCTCACTCGTTTTTTTTTAACTAAAAGTGTCTGAGAGAGTAGTTTCGTAAAAGTTTCTCAGTAGCATGGTCATTCAATGTCTTGCTTTAATCATCCTTTGTTATAGATACCGTTAAACCATGGATTATGGATCTTAAATCATTCCATATAGTTTAACCATTTAGAATCTCGTTATAGATTTTAATTCAGATATACCAAATGTAATCAAGAATCATCTTGCATTACCCTTTGGGTCTGGCCAGACAATTATCTGATTAAATCTGGAGAGGCGCCATGGTATCTTTCTGCACATATCAAGTGGAGTAACAAATCCTTTATTGACTACAAGTGTTGTGGATGCTGCTTCACATCACTCCGAAATATAGCCTTTATAACTACCTTATTCAGATAGCGTTTTGTGTATACTTACAAAAAGTGATATCCACACATAACAGAACTTGCTTGCATCTCAATTCTGAGGATGAAGTTAATAACCATTTTCAATATTTTACTTATGACAAGGATTCAAAAGTAAATGTTTGAAATTTGGGGAATCCAATATGCATCTCTAGTGAATACATATGAGTTTGGCGGGAATAATCCACATTCTCGTTAGAATATAACCAACACTCACATTTGCCTTACATAACAATATTCTCATATTGTTAACCGACAATGGACATATTTAGAATAATAAAATTATTCAAGGATTAAACATGCAAATATAGGATAACAATTATTATATGAATGAATAACAAATACCAGGTGTCTTTATTCATCATAAAGTAAAAATTGTCTTTCAATCCCAATTATCCAAATACTAAAACAGATATGCATGAGACTAATTTAGTAAGTCGAAGCCTAATGTTTCCAACATTCTCAACCTTTCTTTACAAGAAAAACTAAATAGTCATCTGAGTAAACTTTCCGAATACTTGTTTTTCAAATTTCACATATAATGAGTGATTTGAAATATAAGATGAGTGTCTTATCATATGCTCATACTATTGCAAGAGTTATAGTATGGAGATGTCGTCTTACCTTGCATGAGGTATTCAAAATCAACGACATACTGACAGTCATCTTTACAGTTTCTAAAAGTGTAAAGTATTCTCATTCTTTAATGTGTAATGCAACAATTCTCTATGTTGAGCATAACTAGTTAGCAAATTTATCATAAAAGATGAAATCCTACTACAACTAGTATTAATAATCCTCTAGCATCATTTGTACTTATACAACAATGTGCCTTTTAATTTGTAAACATATATATTAACAATAATCTAAACACTCTCAATTAGATATTGTTGTTGTCAACTCATCTTGTTCTTGTACAAAAGCAACAACTAGTCTTATACACAATATAGTATATATACATGATAAATCCTTAGTTAAAACAACATAAGGTTTTCATCCATGTATTAAATTATTTCAAGTGAATTATACCATTTAAGACTTGCTTAAATGATATATTGCATTTTGTGTTAGACTTAATTTTTTGCATTTGTTTATTCCAGATAAACGTTTATTCCAAGGTTGTTTGTTTTAATCCCTAAATTCCAAGTGAAGTTTCATTCCAAGCTTAAGGATCAATATCTAGCTTAAATAGAATGATATCTTCAACATGTAAATTTTAAGGATAAACACATTGCTCCCACTCAATGTCAGATATACTCAAGAGATATCTTAATTCAATCAGAATCATATTGTAATTAAATTCAAGATCTCAGCTCTTAGATGCACGATACAATCCAAACTTGGATTGCTTAAATTTGTATATTACATAAAGATTATGTAGATTCATAACCCTTTTTATTACACACCGTCCTCGCAAAAGGTAATCATAAAGAAAGAGTTATAAAATCTTAATTGTCATATTCTACATACAAATCACATGTATGACAATTAAATATCTTTATATAATTAATGCATGTATTATATAAGAAAATTTAATCACAATCAATTGCTTAAGTATGATTAAAAACTTCTTATTAAATGTCAAACATTAATATGTATACAATTTTGTCCTTGTGAGTGATTCTTCAAAAGAAACTCATTCCAACCTCATAGGTTAACTGTTAGGCGAAATAACAATCAAGCTCAAAACTCGATTAGCCTTTTAAGGACTGCATCTTATCATTAATAGTTCTAAAAACATTTATCAGATTCAAGATGTGATAATATATTTTAGTAGTTAGCAGATTTACAATAATCTTCTAACTTATATCCCTCAGCATTGATATAAAATATCACTCAAGTGATGAGGCATCCTTTCGGATTTATGAATGAGTAATCATTATACTTCGGGCAACATTTTTATGTTTAACCTTAGTATGACATTAATAAGTAGATTTTAGAAGGTTAAGTATTTTGTTCTCAAATAACTTCGAGATTTGTATATACTCTCACTTACTTTTGTAAGTAGAGACAATTCTCTAAATACTAAGTATTTAAGCAACAATAAATTGTTCTTTATGAGGAACCACAAAATACATTTTAAGTTCTTATCTCTATATTTGTTAATAAAATGCTTCATAAGATTTTAAAAAATTCAGAACTTAAATCAAGACATAATGGAATTCCTTCCATCAACTCAAATTAGGGTTTATAGAAAAACTCTAATTAAGTATCACTCTTTAACCAAAAATCTAAGCAACAGTTTTATGTTTCGTCAAGCTAGGAAGAACACCAAAACTACAATCTTCAAGCTAGGAATTGTAGAAAAATCAAAAATCCAAAAGGGTTTATGATTCAATGGTTTGAGTGGTAAAACCTCAAATCCCTAATGAATTAGGGTTTTCAGTTATGGGTTGTCTTGAATACCTTCTAGGTTTGAACTATATTGAGTGTATCTATGACACATGCATGCAACTTATAACCTTGATATGTTTTGAAGGTAGAGTAATTAAAGGTATCATGAACCAAACAATATGAATAAGGTTTGATCCAACACATTAGACATACCATAATGAAGTGGTATCCTATGAGTTATTAGAATTGTGAAACTATATCAGAATTCTATAGATAACTTAATTCTCTTTGGACCAAATACTTGTCAATTGGGTCGAGCCAAATTTCATATAAAGTATTTACGAACCAAGGGCATGCAATAATGTATATTCATTGAACAATACAAGAAACTTATGTTCACGTGTTCACAAGAAGATAGAACTATTCAAGGATTATATGTTCATGTGTTAACAAAAAAACAGAACATTTCAATAATACATTATAAGTCTTTGAATAATTCAAAGGCCTTACGTTTATGTGTTAACTAGAAGACATAATACTTTTACTATATATACTTTATGTTATAAGTCATTGATTAATTCAAGGACTTTATAATTATGTCTTAATATGTAAGCATAATTATACTAACAAAAGTAATCATGAACGCAAACTATTGAGTTATATAATAATTTCAAGTTAATTTTATACTTCAGAATTATGATCATTATCATATAACCATAATTATGTTGACTAAAACATGTAGTCTAATGTTGAAGTATCTATACACAATATCATGACATTTGAATGTAGTAGGGCAACAAACATCTCACATGTTCAAGTCCTAGTAGAATCATTATTAGAATGTAGTAGGGCAATAAACATCTCATGTGTTTAAGTCCTAGTAGAATTATTATTTACATGTAGTAGGGCATTAAACATCTCATGTGTTTAAGTCCTAGTAGAATTATTAGTTTCATTTACCTTGCGGTCAAGAGATACCAATAATATTGTTGTTCCTTGCACACACTTTGAGATTTTTCCCACTTGTGTAAGGTACAACATCATATTATGAAAACAAACAACTCGTGATTGATTGTTCAAACGATATGATAATGTCATAGATATCATAAGTAGTTTTAGAACCATAACCTTTAATAAGGAATTGTGGATTATTATTCTATAGATAACGCTTCAGGAAGCGACAGCATGAAGGCAACGAGTTATCTGATAAAATAAAATGCAATTTTCCTTTAAGCAATGGTTTTTCATATTTGGAAAGTAATGAATTATTTCAAAGCTAGTTTGAAATGATATGGTGACTAACATGAAATAAACCCCGTAGCTCCCACTGAAATTGAAAACATTACAAGAATGTTATTTCAGTAAAAAAATGCAATTGCTCCCACTAGATTTGTCAACATTGTAAGTGTTACATTTATAGTAGAAAAACATATAGCAGTTTTATATACGTTCCTATTCTCTTCAAATACCTACGAGTAACATGTACTTAGGTATTGAACTGAGTATATGAAGTTCTACTTATGTAGACAATGGACTAGCCATTCTTTCATTCGATTAACTTGATTCTTTAGCATGTGATTCCTCCTTTATCGTCTACAAAGTCCCAAGGGTATTTAGCACTTTAGGAATAAACAAGAGTCCAAGAAAATTACCTAGCAAATATGCTAGTAATTCCTTTACTCTTTGCGGTTTAAACTCATACATCGTGACAAGTGCAGGATGTAATTTATTTTGGTAGCTCTAAACACAATGTTTCCAGTTACACAAAATATTCTATCTTTCTATTATTTCTAGACCACAAAGGGTAATGAAAGATCTTCAGTGAGTTTAATAGTTTGTAATCCTATCTTAGTTTGTCAACTAAGGAGAAAAGATAGGAATAAGTCTCACTCTTCTTACTAGGAAAAGAGACTAAGCTTGTCTTTCAAAGAAAAACAACTTTGTTTACGAATTATGTTGCAATCAACACAATTATTTAGAACATAGAAAGTTCAATAATAGTATTTTCGATAATTACATTCTTAAAAGAATTAACTACCCAATTAATAACTAATTAAGACTAAGATCCATCTTGCAACCCCACTTAATTACCGTAGGTCTGACCAGTGCATAAAAAAATAGGACAAGAGATAAGCGACGAGCGTTAATTGCATAATGCAACTCTTAGATTTATGAGACTGTTTAAGGCATTAGTATCAAGTAATAATGTCAAAATCATGTTTAGTTCTCATCTTATGCCTCGCGTTCAAGGTCTGACCAAGCCAACTCGAAATAAGTCGACCAAGTATGAACGTGTAAAAATAACCAGAGGTCTGACCAAAGCGAAATAATTACCATGGGTTGGAAAGGCCCTTAGGTCTGACCAGAGAAGTCAATCCAAATGCACGTGTTCATAGTTGGATGGCATAGACTTAAAATTAACAAATAGGTATGCACATATAAATGTGGTAAAAGTCGTGTACAAAGAAGCATGCAAAACAACTTTGTAACATTAATTTTAAAAACTTTTGGTAATGACACTGTAGTGATCATCATGGTTCACGGTAGCTCCAATCAAACGCACAGGGAGGCAGAGGACCAGGTAAGCGCTGAAGCAATAACCTAGACATCCTTTTGGTGCGACTGTGCGCACCTCTTTGAACCCCTTTTTGAGTTTGTTCTAGTGGGTGAGCCGTACATCCCAAGTGTCCATAGCTTCTAGTTTTTAAATTCTTGAAAACGTGTTTCATATATTAGGTCACTTTATTTTACAAAAACGATTTTCCACGAATCAAATAGCAGGTCACAATGAGCATGATATTGCATATAGTTGTCAAAACAAAATAAAACGAATAACTAAATTAGGTTTCATGCAGCCTTTTAAACATGTTTATTAATATGAAACGTGTAACCCTTAATTGCAAAAACAACCTGGCTATGATACCACTGTTGGGATTTTAGAACTAAGTTATTTATTAACCTCTACGAGTACACAGCGGATATGGATCTAGTATTTGCAATTGGGTTAAACATGTAATTAATAAACAATTAATTAATAAAAGGGATAAAAGAAAACCTAACCTTTCTTGGCAATTGGACTTTAGTAACGAACAAGTAACCAATACAAAACCCGAGTATAAAAGATAGATACCTCAATGAGTATCACACACAAACCCGATAACGTATACGTTTGATTATGAAGCTAGTCGAGAACGTAAATAACCAATTAACATTTTAACCAACTTGAATATAATACTGACAAGAAAACCTTCAAACAACTTGTTTCTTTCCTGCCAAAGTATTACTGCCCGTGAATAGTAAACAACCAAGAAGCCAAACTCCTTCTTTACCTGATATCGGATAGGACATATCCGAGAACCAACTTTCTGTCTGAGAAGCAAGCTACGACCAGAAAATAGGAAACAAACCTCTCCTTCTTGCTGTTGTTCATGGACCAGGAACCAACAAGAACTCGCCAATAGATTAAACACCTAAAGCTTCTTGAATCAATACAAGCTTAGGAACAAGAAAACAAATTAAACCCTAAACGACTAAGTGTTAGTTGACTTAGGGATTTAAGCTGGGAAATGTTTTGGATCGGTTAGGGTATAGAGAATAGATAATATAATGCGTAAGTTTTAGCTTGGGTGTGTTTGTTTATATACTAAAACAAACCAACTCCTAGTTGGAGTCAAATCCTTGTTCGACAAGTTACAACCCAAGCAAGCCCAAGCACCCCTTCTGCCCCCTTATGCCCGATCAGTTAGAGTCCTCTAGGCCCAAGGCAAAACTCAATTCGACCCATGTCAAGTCCAAGAATAGCCCATGGTTTGAATTCATGATCGGGTCAAATAACGGGTATGTATATTCAAGTATATTAAACGTTCTACACGTATACTCGTGTTTATCGTGTGTGACCCCATCGGCTCACACACTCTTAGTCGTTTTGTCGTGTTTATAACTCCCACAAACGAACAATATGATCATAGCAATCCAATTTAATGAGTGACTGCAACATGTAAGGGTGAGTAAGCAATATACTTTCATGTTTTTTGCTCTGCTCCCAAACTTTTGTGTCAACAAAACCAAAGTGTCAATGATTCTCTTGGGTTTCGGAGGTGGCCTATCAATCTGCACGTACGCCTCCCTTAACCTCTCACAATCAAACCTTGATATGTGATGACCCGCCCATACTCTTCCTATCGAAGAAATCCATCAAACAATCAACTAAATTTAAGTAAACACTCACTAAACAAATTTAACAATTCAGTAAACAATTCTCATCACCTTTCCACGTACAAACAGTTTGTACTATAGTGTTTACTCGAGATCGACATGTATTTCATCCTAAAAGGTTAGATACCTGTGAAACTTTTGCATAGAAGATAAAATGGTAACATACAGGATTACCCTTTTAAATAATCTGCCAAGTTTAATACTCGGTATGTTTCAAGAGTAAATTGTCAAGAAAGATGAAATCAATTATCAAATTTAACAAATGTGAATCATTAGCTATTTTGTTACATATAAAAACTCAAACAAAATCAAAATCTTATATCTTATCGTGGAACAAGTCTAAAGAATTATTCGATCTTAAATTTGCCAAAAGCGTAAAAGTAGCACCTTTATTCATAAAGTATCTAGACATTTATTTAACTTTTGTCAAAATTAATCAAAATCCGACGAAACTGTTGACATGAATCATCATAAGAGGCTAAAATCTAAGAAAACCATCTCTCTCAAGGATGATTAATGCAAAAAGTTTTCCAAAATGTTTAGCGAAATCATCTTTGTCATAAACTATTTTCATTAGACTTTTGAATCCTTAAAGATGATTCGAGCATATAATTTGTGATGTGGATGCTTTGCATCAAAATGGAGACTCCAGTTTTTGCAGTGTACTATTAGATTAACTTTACCATTTTTCATTAGAAGAACATACACCTTTCGACAAGCAAGAAAATACCGGATACTCATGGCACATTAGCAAAGTAGGGGGAAAATTATGTTATTAAATGTAACATTTTGATTACTTTACACATTTCTTTAAACAAATTTTAAAATTTAGTTACCTTATATCCCACAAGAACACAAAAGTACATGTAAGATGATATTCTACTATGTAAGATGTTGTAAACCTTGTCAGCAATCTCCGCGAACGTTGGCATCTCCAAAACATCCTCCAGAGTGATACCATTTACTTCCATAGAGTTCTGAGAAATAACAGAAAGAGCATGTGGTCGTACTAATGTCTCAAAGCTCTCTAACTCAGTTAGTTTTTGGAGACAAAATGTTATCGACCCGAATTACAGTATGTAATGTGGGTCTCCCTTTCGATACGGAATAGTTGTTTCAAGGTCGAAGAAAACTATAATCTCTGGTCGGTTAATGCCGGAGACCATGTTGAGATTCTGTGGGAAAAATATCAAAGTTTAAAGAGTTTAAAACGGGAGATGTATTGTGGGCAGTTATTAGGTGTTGGAACAGAAATGATTCATGGGCATCTTTTTACTATTTCACCCTTCCGGAAAGTTTTTATTTAGAGTTAATTCCAAATTTCCTCTTGTGGTTTACGGCTTTTTTTCACCTTTCGTTCTTTTTAATATATACACTGTCCATCCCTGTAGTTGTCAGTTTCTAACAAACCGGTCCTTTGACCAAACATTCGTTATGTGTTTTCGTTAAAGAACCCATGTGCAACTCCCGTGATGGGTAGTTTGGTCTTTTGACCAACTTCTTCTTCAAAATCTAATTTATTAGATTGTCATTTTGAATAAGTTGGCCCAAGCCCGGTTGTCGGCTTTGGGTCCATTAGAGTTTTAGGGTTTTGCCATGTATTTGTATCTATAAAATATTGCATAATTAATAAAAAGTGGAATTGTATATATATCTTTTCAAAGCTAAGTAATTGCATATATATCCAACTTAAAATCACAATTGCATATATATCCTTCTAAAGCTTTTAAAATAACATATATATCAACATAATTAAATTACGTATAAATAAAGCTAAAAATAAATGATAATTATCACTTAATTTTTGTATTCACCATTATACCCTTTGTTCTCTATTATTTGTGGCACAACTCATATGCTTCCCCAATAAAATCAAAACCTCCATTATTTTATTACCATCTAACGAATAGTATTAAGTGACTAAAATAAATTAAGATGAGAACTGAGTTTTTGTGTGTTGCCGGATAAATTATATCGAAGAAGCGGCCATGTTCTTGTTGATGTCGGAGATGTCAACAACAGTGATAAAGAAGAAAGAACAATGCAGTGAGAAAAAATTTACAAAAAATCAAACCAATAAAGTATTTGATCTAAAAAGAAAACGGAAGTAATAAAAAAGTACCAGCAAGTGGGTAGAAGAATTGTTGAGTCAGTGACTCTCGATGTCATAATTCAGACATAGAAGGGAAGATAAGTTTAAAGAAAAAGGAAGGGTATAATAGAGAACTTATATTAAAATGTTTTATTTATGCATACATTTAATTATTTTGATATACTACGTATATGTTAATTTTTTAGTTTTACAAGGATATATATGTAATTATGATTTTAGCTTGGAAATAAATGCAATTATTGAGTTTTGTAAGGATATATATGCAATTCTCCCTTAATAAAATGATTCTTACGAGGTTCCAATGTTCAACATGTTATAAGAGTGACCTACTCGGCTGCCATGAGCCGCTGTTTCTATGTCACCCGTCAAATCTTTCTATCTATATTCTCAAAACCTAGTCATTGACCGTCATGAGCCATTGATATTCGCTCAACTGAGGTGGCTTATTTATTTATTTATTTATTTATTTATTGTTTTTTATGATTAGGAAAAAAAAGGTTGTCATTTGCTTTCTTTCCAAAATTATTTTTCTTTTATTTTTGTTAGGTCACCATAATATAACACAAGGATCAATATGTAAGAGATAGAGATGAAGGAGGGATGAACACAATAAACACACACGTATGGATAAAGGTTATGCGTTGGAAATTGTATAAAATGAACAACCAACCCTCAAGTGAGGGTTTACAAGACTATTTATAGGGGAAGGGAGCTAGGGCAACACATCTAGTCCCTTCCTTTCTTATTGGGATTTTGCATATGCTCATGAGCTTTCTACATGAGCCTATCCTTAATTACTAACATAAAAGCCTAATTAAGCAACCTATTACATATTAATGACTAACACTTGAAATACAAGTTAGGAGTGATTCCAACAATCTCTCCCTAAGTGTTAGTTATGAATCCAGCAATCTTGGATAAATTGTTAGTGATGATGCAATAGTGGTTGCTTGATGTCTTCTAGCATTCTTCTTTCTTGTGAGAAGAAGTGCCTTAATTCCAACAATCTCCCCATAGTAAGGATCTTGTTTCTTTTGAAGTTTCAGCTTTGATGTCTTCGAATTCTTTGTTCTTTGTTGTTTGTTATGGTGTGGATGTAGTGATAATATGTTGTAGTCTGCATCTGGTCCGCTTCGTTGCTCAGGTGTCTCCACGTCTCTCTCCAACATGCTCACACGCCTTTTGACGTTGGATTTCAGATATGATGTAGTTCTCTAGTCTTTAATACTTTGTAGATTCTTTGGTTGATGAAGAATCGTTTTGACTTTTGAGTTGCCTTTCAAGAGAACTTCATTTATGTTGATGTTGGTATGAGCATGAGGAGAGTCAGCACGATCTTTCCTCCTAGGAGAATCCATAAGAAAAAACATAGAAATGGGTTAGTGAAAAATACCAATCGATCACGGTGGTCTTTTCTTAGAGAATTAACCACTACGATTGTTTTACTGATGAATGTCTTGATTTCATTCACCTTGGTCGGGCGAATCAGCCGTCCAAATCCCGTGGAGGGACAGTTGGCATTACATTGAACAAGTTTAAGTAATGACCCACGTCTTCAGGACTCGATTCTTGAAAGGAATCTCCTTAGCGGGATTTCCAGCACTTACAAGTTTGAACTTCGAGGGTGTTAATAGCATAGTGTAAAAACACATCTCTAATTCTAGCAAAGGCTGTTCCTGAACTGGAGTCCCTCAAGCAGGATAACACGATGTACCGAAGTACATCTACAGTTCAGGTGAGTCGCTGAGGTACACCAAAGCATCACCTCACAACTGTAGACCGTTTGAGACAACACTAAGCGTAACCCACAAGGAGTTATCGAAGCAACCTGCTGTCAGGGCTGTTTGATGTTGACCCTGGCAGGAGTTTCCATTCATTCACTGAGGATCACATTTGTGAATCCCCTCATAAATGTTCTCGGTAGATTGCTAGGATCTGCGAAGGACTCTAGAATGTATCACTTGCGTCCTTAATGTTGAACGACAAGCGATGAAAGTTCAAGTATTCCTAAGAGATCTTTTGATGAATCTCGTGGCTCTAGACTCGATTAGTGTGCTTTGGTTTTCCTGAGCGGAGACTAGGGAGAGGGTCTCCTTCTTCAATACCAACAATCTCTAAGAGAAAGTCGATAGTTTACGTAGGGTTCCCTGTGAGAATGAAACAAGCTTCTGTTGAGAGAAACTTGAGTGGCTAAGAAGGTTTAGTGCAGTGCGTCACTGGGTCCATGACGACTTTAATCTTCAATACCGGTGTCATCTAGTGACAGCCAGTAGCATATGAATTAAACCCGGTGTCTGCCCTAAGTTGAATAATCTGGAGGGCTATTTCTTTTCACCATTTTCTTAACTTTTCTTTTTAATTCTTCAACTCTTTCTTTCTCCGATTCTCATTTTCTCCTTTTTTATATTCATATATAAGGACTTTTAAATACTAACTATTGGTGGTGTCCTTGGGTAGATCCCTCCGGCTCTGGCGGATCATAGGACGTTTTTCCCTAAACTTAGTCACCTTATAACTCCATGACTATCCTATGTTGCCATAAAACCATTTTCTCAAAAATCTCTCAAAGTGTTTATGAATGAAAACATTTTGTAACACCTCGAGAGTTTTGTATTTTCAGAAATACTCCCCTCCACATGTGCTTAAGTGTTATGGTAGAAATCTGCACAGTGAGGGTAGAGCTCGCACTTTTGAATTGATCGACTCAAGATAGACAGTTCCCCGCGAGACACGGTTACGTTGTATAGTTAAAGAGATTCATTGTCAGCTTTTAGTTGACAACTAGCTCTAATAACTACCTTGAAGGTGTGGACAAACCTTGAAAAGGTTGTCAAACCCGTCAAAGTTCATGTCTATCAAGAGTTTCTCGAATAGGTACGATCTACTCGGATAAGTCTTAGAAGACAAATCTTTTCGATTTATGACAGTTCAGATCTCGTCAATTCATTGGTTAAGTCTAATCACACGAAGATTCAATCATAATCAAACATATTTGTATCACACAATTTTTCTCCCCCTCAAAAATGGCATACAAATGTTATTTTTGATGAAATTTGATATCGAATATGACCATTTCGAGTTTTGTGGGAAGATTTCAACGAAGAACATTTTATGAACAAAGATTTTTTTTCCAAATACTCCCCCTCAACAAGTAATATTAACTTTTGAGGTTTTTAAAACATAAGGGGAAGTACTTGTTCTTTTGAGCAAAACTTTGAAAATGATTAATGTTTTGATAAGTTTTACTCAAAAGTAAGAAGCTTTCGCTCCTTTTATAAGGATTGTGGCACTGATGCGTACCATAGGGTCCTTTCATTACAAGTACGGGTTGTACACTGTTATGTGTGCACAAGACATTGTGAATATACAAATCAAACAATCCAAATATCAATCAAGAGTTTTTAGGAGTACCAAACAATTACTCAAGTAGACCAAGAGTTCTCCCTTCCCGTTGAAACATTGTAATTGGGAAACTCTGTCTTCCGCCCACATAACTCTCCAATCTCCGCATCTGATCCCTATAAAACATTCGTTCATCCAGCCTTGTGATTATCCTACGAGCTTCATTCTTTTCCTCTGAATTCCACCTCTTCTTTGACCTAATACCAGCCTTAATATCCTTTAACCGGTACGCTAACCCATCACGAACCATTTTCAACGTGTGATCGCAGAACTTATGAATCTCGTCGTACGCCATGAAGCAATTATGGTGAAGTTCACTGCGGTAAACAACTCCAAACTTTGGTTTCTTCAAGATGGTGTACTGAGATAGTTGGTTGATGTTGTGAAAGTGTAACAACGGTGGTGTAAGATTGATATGTTTCTGGTATGATTTGACCGCAAGCTGGAGATCTTCAACACGTTCTTGGATCACCTTGCTTCGAATGAATATCAAAAGGGCTGTGATGTACTGAAGTTGAACATTCGTGGAGAATTGTCTCATCCGTCCTTGTACTTTAGCAAGATACATGTCTTCGATGTCGTTGAGCGACAATCTCGGAAAATCAGCCTCAGTGAAGTCATATTCTTGTTCGTCTTGTCGTTTGACTTTGATTTCTTTCAAGAATGAGTAACCCCATTTCGTAGCCAATGAGACATTCATAATAGCGACGATCTTCTTATCACTATAAACCTCCTTGTTCGACCTTTGAACTTGGCAGCTACGGTAATACAAACTTCTCCTTGATGTCCAATGGTGAATTCCATACTTAACATCAATATCATAGCCCACCACTTTGTCAACGAACAGTTTGGTGGCCTCTTCTTCAATGGCAACATTGGTAGAGAAGATTGCAGCTGGAATGTTGAAGGTTAGTGATGTAGCGTACTTCTTGCTGATGTTGCTACCGTGTTGTAGAAATTCGAGGTCGTTGTTAAAGAGGTAGCGGTAAGGAATCTTTAGTTGCTCTGGTCGGCCAATGGTTGGTAGTGGTTTGGTCCAATCAGTGTAATACGGAGTGTTATCCTTTCTTGAGAAGTCGATGTTCGACTCGGGGTTTAGCCAGTCAATGTTGTTAGACATGGCTCGTGCAATGTTGTCGAGATGGTATTCGACTTCAATAGCACTGCCGGATCTGTCTTTTAGAAATTGGAAAGCGTCGTTATTGATCCAGCGTAATTCCCTCTTCGTCATCTTCTTGACTTTAAACTCGTCCTGGATAATCTTGACTTGCTCCATAGTACGACTATCTACCGGTTCTTGACCTTCCAGTAATCGAGGCGTTGCATCAACAAGCTTACTAAACCAGTCATACTCTTCCGTTTCATCTTCGTCTAACCAGGAGACGACCGAATCTGATTTCTTCATTTTTGGCTTGGAGGAGGATCCCGGTTGTTGCTTGGATGATGGTGGAGGTGACGGTTGTTGTTGGGGCTCAAGAGTTTCTTCGTCTTCACTACCAGTATATTGAAAGTGATCACCAGTTTTCTCCAATGGTGGTGGAGACTCAGTATCCCAAGGTTTTTCAGATCCAGGAGGTTGCTGATTAGCTTGAGTTGTAGATGTGGTGGTGGTCTTTTGTTGTGGTGGTGGCATAGATGATGAAGACTCTCCAGTTTTCTTTTGACGTTTTGTGTTTGGGTCTTTGTCAGTGTCATCATCTCTGTAACGCTTCTCTATACCAGCTGCTTCCTTTCATGTAGTCTTCAGTTGATGAGCAAGGAGAACCTCAAGAAACTTCAGTTCATCAGATGTGAGTGTCAAAGATCGAGCAGTCATCTGAGTTATCAACTGTGATAGTAGATCAGTTTCGGTTACATGAGGAGGCGGGACTGGTCGAGTCTGCATTGTCACCGGTGTTGTAGTAATTGTCTGTTTGATCAGTGTTCTCAAAGTTGGATACAATTGTTTGGAGAACATGTCTTTAGTTATTCCTGGGACATATTGGAGAAGAAACTGATGAGTGTATTCCTTAATCTTCTCGTCTATTTCTCCTTGAATATCTCTGTTTAGGAATAGCTTAATCTGATCTCTCTCCTCAATGAACATGTTCATCTCTTTATTAAGTAAAAATTGACCCTGTCAGCTAGCAAGTTCAGTTTTCTGTCTACCATAATACGTTTTCTTGCTTGTTTCACAGCTTTTTGGATCTTGGTCTTGGCTTGAGATGCCCATGTATCTGCAGTTTTCTTGACTGACTTGGATGATGATCTTGTTGTTGTATCTTTTGAGGGTGGTGGAGATGAGTGGGATGATGATTCAGTTGTGGAAGGGTCATGGGGTGGTGCCGAAGATTGTTCAGGATTGTGTTCAGGATTAACTCGGAAGTAGCTATCTGTTTGAATTCTAATCCTTTCTTCTTCTTCCTCTTTAGCACGTGCTTCTTCAAGAGCCTTTTCCCTTTTAGCCTTTTCCACATCTTCAGCAGTAATTATCTCAGTAGTCTCTTGCTCATCTTCCTCAAAGTCAAACTTAACTTCATAATCTTGCTGCTTCTGCTCCGTAGATTCCTTTGTGGTGTCACCAGTTCCCTTATCAGGTTGATTAACCGTATCAAGTACTGGTGTAACTGGAACACCACCACTGGAACCTCCAGGGCCTTTCAACTCTTGAGCTTCAAAATCTTTGGCAGCTTGCTGCAATCTCAGTTGTTTCAGAGTTTTCTAGTATTCTCTGTCTTCATCTTTTGGAGCATTCTCTTCATCCGAATCTTCTTCCTCTTCTTCTGTCACTGGCTTCTTCCCTTTGTCTGATGGGGGACTTGGAGGTTTGTCTTCTGACATTGGTGAAGATGTATCATCTTGTTGCGATTCAGAGTAGTAAGTCACCTCATCTGACTCAGTTTCAGAATCGTCGTCCTGTGGAATAGGTTCTGGTTTGACTTGAGGACGAACGATCTGACCGAGGACTTTCCTCTTACAGGATGGGTGTCTTTTCTTGTACTTAGTTGTACTCCCCGTGCTTCCAGTGCTACCTGATCTTCTAGTCTTTTTAGTAGCCACTGCAGAAGTCTTTTCATCCATAAACCCAACTTTGCCTGCTCTCACTGCTTCTTTGTAACGAAGATACGAGGGAAGACCCTTGATTGCATCAGTGATCAGGCAGTCAAGTAGTTCTGCACCTTGTTTGCGTGTTGATGAGTCTTTAAATCCGACAGTGTTCAAGGTTGGCTCATACAACACTAAGTGAGTCTTGGGGTCATTTATTCTCATTGGGATGTCCAGATTCTTCCCGAGAATGTTTTGGATCAACAACTTAGTATATCTCATAAAAGGAATCTTTGACCTAGGCTTCTTAAGATGCTGCATCATGTCCTCCCATATCAAACTTGCTTAGTCAATGTGTTGCTTGTTGACCATTCCCCATAAAGTTTGAAGGTGTATCAGTTTAGGATGTTCATGACCGCTGTCTCGTCCAGATACTGACTTGGCGATCATGATGTAAAGTGTCCTCCAGGGCTGAGGGATGTTCTTTAGATCAACAGTGGAGTGTTTGGTGATGATTCCTGCAGCTTCGTCATATCCGATATCAACCATGAATTGCATTACTGCCTCTTTAGTAGGAGTTGGCACGTAATCGGCAAACTGAATGGCTGGTAGAAGAAGAATAGTGCGAAGATCCGCTACCGTGACTGTGACTTCCTTGTTGTTGAGGGTCACTTTGACTGCATCTTGACCATCAATCTTCTCCATAGTGTGCCAGAACTGATGGATGTAGATCTCTGGTACTATAGCAGAGTTGGATAGCATTAGGCGGTAGGGATGTTCCTTGAGAATGTCCACAGCTACTCTGCATGACGATTTCGAGCAAGTGAAGTTTTCAAAATCGACTCTGAGGTTGTTCTTTCCAATTGTTTTGCGATAATCCGTTGGGAAGATATCTTCCATTGTGAGTTCATTGGATGCATTGAGATTTTTCATGTTGACGTCCATTTCGTGATCTGAAAGGTATTGAGACAAACGAACCAACATATCGAAAGACATTATGTTAGTCTAAGATTGATTTTATTGTCCCATTATTAGTTGAATTTGTTATGATTATGAATGTTACGAGTCCAAATTCGCATTTAGTCCAATAGTCCAAAGTCGAAGTGATAAGTTACTTGAGTATGTTAATTTTGAATTTTAATGTCCAAATTTCACTTAATCACACAACATTTTAACTTTTTGTAGCTTATGAGTGACATTTTGGTTTTGTAACATATGAGTAACTTATTACAAGTTTTGTACACGTAACATTTCAAAATAAAGTTACAAGTTGGCTTAGGCGTAAACAAGTGAGCTTATGTTTAAACATAAGGACCTTAGGCGTAGGCGTAAGTTTAAGCGTAAGGGCAACCCTTAGGCGTAAGAATGTCTTATGCATAGAAGTGTACCCGTAGCTTATGAGCTTACGCGTAAGCTTAGGCAAAGGAGTTATGCGTAAGGTTTACTCGTAAGAGTAGCCCTTAGGCGTAGACATCCAAGTTTACGCATATCCTTCCAGGATACGCGTAGTCCCACTATAGACCCTTATGCGTAAGTGTTACGCATAAGGTTGAACTTATGCGTAACCTTTACGCATAAGGTTGCTCTTATGCGTAACCTTTACGCATAATGTATTCCTTAAGTGTAATCCAAGAACACCTTAATTCTGAACTTTACGCGTAGATGCCTGTAACAAATTAAACACAACAAACTGATTACAATTTGTTCCTAACACTTTCAAGATCACAAAACTGGTCAAAGGTTAAAACAGTTACGAGTATAAAGGCTTATGCGTAGGAGTTCACTTAAACCCTAAACCCTATAGTTACGTGTAACAAATTTAACAATGGAAATTCACCAAGAATGTTTCTACACGTTATTAGATGACATAGAAGCAGGTTGCAACAAGTTATAACATCAAATATCCTCTGGATCAAAATTATCATGTTCTTCCACCCATAAACCATAAAATTTTAATTTTCCACACATGATGTTTCTGGGTAGGATTCGAGGCTATATTAGTGTAATTAACTATGTTTTAAACATATCCTAATCATCTAATCGTAACAAAACACTCAAACGAAGAAACGCCCAAATCATTCAAGAACCCTAAAATAAAATAAAAATCATCAAATCATGTTTCTGGATGCAAATGGTTGATAGAAATGGATAGTATATTGTTTTTAGAAAGGTTAGACACTATCCATAACATCAAAACACAATTTGACAAATTTCTTGTTTATACGCTTATGCGTAAAACGCAAAATCATTCATATTAAAAAAAATTAACCGTTGGATTTGAGAAAGATTAAAAACCATTGTTTGTAATAATGATCAAAAGCTTTTCCAACTTACAGATTTTGATTTTGACGAGCGGATTAGTGGTTTGAATCTTAGGCGTGGATCTTGGTTGTTGGTGTAATAAATGTGAGGAGTAAATGTGTTTAATTTTGTTAGGTGGAGTGATTTTGTTAGAAAATACTTTTCAAATTTGGCAACACCACTCCCTCCACCTCAACCATTTTCAACCAAGACCCATTAACTTCCACTTAGATTAGACAAAATATATTTTGGAAAGAAACTTTAACGATACTCCCCCTCGACTTTTGTGATGATAAAATTTTAAAACATTTGAGTCCGAAGAGAGTATTTAACAAGGAACGTGTCCACCATTTCTGAAGAAACAACATATTAAGGTAACATGCAAGTACAAGGTTTTATGAAACTGAAAATTTTTTACATTCTCCCCCTCAACACTTGTTCGAGAGAATTGATGAAATGTTTGATGGAACAAAGTGTTGACGGAAGATTTGTACTTGCAATGTTTGAAACAAATCTGGATAGAAGAATATGTTGGGTTCAGTAAATACCCAAACCCCTTAATCTAGGATTTGAATAGAAAATATCCCAAGTGTTTAGTCCGTTAAACACTAATAGGTCACTGAGTGCATAGTCTCTCAGTGAGCTATCTTCAGGATACTCAGTAAGAGGTAAAGAAGAAGTCTCTCCACTCAGTAAGGCGGAACTTAAAGGGTGAAGACTGAGTCAAGAAGAAGATAGTGGATTCAGTGAGTGATGACTATAGCTCACTGAATCCCTAAGACTCCTCTCCAACTACTTACACTGAAGACAAACTGAAGTAGAAGACTGAAGGATATGAAGACTGAAGAATGAGCGGGATAAGGCGGGATAAGTTTGAATCAGATAAGACGAAGTCCTTATCAACCAAAGTCAACTTTCCCTAAATGGCAAACGATCAGGCTCAGTGTCATCACTGACCTTTGGAAAGCAAATTTGTCCCTTACCTAAAATAGTCTTTGTAAACAGAGACAAAATACATCAGTATTTTGTCTTCTGTATGATGTCAGTTTGTCACTTAGGAAAGAGTTAAAACTCATACTTGTATAAATAGCATAAGAGATTGAGTGAAAGATTAAGCTTGTGAATTGTAAAAAAACACACACGCGCAAGCCATCTTTCACTCCTCCAAATACAACTTAATGCCTGAGATAGCTCAGTGGGTACTTGTAGTTGTGCTCAGACTTAGCCTGAGCTTAGAGAGGAGTCACCAACCTTTGTCATTTCAATCCCAAGTACTATTCCGCCAGTACTTGGGTAATGTATTCTTGTTTTGATTTATATCTAATAAAGAATATTATGTTGAAAATTAATCAGTGTGTTTTACTTATATCTTTTCAGTCATAGATTCACTATTAACTTGTTTTACATACTCAACTGTTTTTAAGATAGTGAATAGGGAACAACAAGTGGTATCAGAGCAAGGCTGATTATAAAACCTTTTAAGCCGCTCTAAAACGTTTTTAAATTAGGATCCTTATGGCTTAAATTGATGTACCCCAACTAGTCGATAAAAAGGGTAGAGCTTATTCAGCTGTTGCCCCTAGAGTTGAGGTTGGTAAATTCAACAAATGGAAAACGCGTATGCTTTGCTATTTGATTGGGATGGAACCTTATTATATCAAGTGTATAAATGAAGGTCCATTTATCCCAAAGATTGCTGAAGGTTTGCCTAAACCTGAAGCTCAGTGGACTCAGGATGAGAGGAGAGTGGTCAACCAGGACCAAAGACTTAAAAGTATCATCATATCATGTCTTCCTGATGATATTATTGAGTCAGATATAAGCTATAGTACAGCTAAAAAAACCTGGGATGACCTAGTTCATAGTCATGAAGGCCCATCTGATACCAAGGAAAACAGGATAATGGACCTGAAACTTGAGTATAACACCTTCAGGGCTAAAGACTCAGAAACTCTGTCTCAAACTTACACCCGGTACAAAACTCTTTTAAATGAACTGTCAAATGATGGTGTTAAGTTGTCCAAACATGAAATCAATGTTGGTTTTGTCAATAGTCTCCCTGAGAAGTGGCTGAATTTCTCTCAGGGACTTAGGAATGCTAATCATATCCAGACCCTTGAACTTCCTGAAATTTATGGGAAATTTGTCTATGAGGAAAACCTCATCAACAGACGATACCCTGACTTAAAGAAGTCTCAGGAAGTCAAGAAGTCCCTGACCACCACTTCAACACCAATATCAACTGCCTTTTATTCTAACAGTGTTGTTCAAGATTTTCATGATAATTCAGATGATGAGCCTGATGAGAGATCAAGTGAGGAGTACCTAAATGACTTGAACACTGAATTTCAGGAAAGGGCACTCCTTGCTAACTCTCGAAGGTTTATAAAAAGAAACAAAAGTTTTTCAAATGCTAAAGCAAATGAGGACACTGAATGCTTTAAGTGTCACAAAAGAGGTCATTTTGCAAAAGACTGTTTTTCAAAAACAATTTTTGAACCCTCGTATAAACCATCAGGGTCAAATCAGTCCTCAGGCTTTAGCAAATTTCAACCAAAAATCTATCAGTCTCATCAAAATCTTCAAAACAAATCTGATCAAAACAAAACTGTTGATTTTGAAGCTAAGTATAGGAAAGTCAAAGCTAAGCTTGCATTGCTTGAGGCCAGTCCCTCAGAAACAACAAAAAGTGTTCAATCTGTGCAGGGTAAAAACAAAGGCCTTGTTGCTGAAACCTTCGACTGGGATGAAGAGCCAGTCTCATCTGATGATGAAATGGTGCATGTCAGTGCACTGATGGCCCTCTCATAAGAGGACAAGCTTGCTGTTGGGAAAAATCATGCCAAGAATGGAGAATGGGTCAACATCACAATGAAGAAGGTAAATATTTTACTTTCTATGGATGATGACTCTGATTGGCAGTCCTATATGAACTATATCAGTGTTGACCTTAAGTTTGTAGAAGAGCAACGATTAAATCTTTTTTCAAAATATAACAAGCTAACTTTTGAAATAAACAAGTGTAGGGATGAACTACTACTTTTAAAACAAAATAAGCTTGAGGCTATCACCTTGCAAATTCAAAACACTGAATTAGTTAAAAGAAATCAGGCTCTTCAAGATGAACTTAAGAAAGAAAAGGATATAATTGCTAGTTGGACTGCTAAGAATCCAAGAGTCTTTGATGCTGCGGGAGCCCCCAGTAGCAAAAAGAGAGTCATAGGTGAAGATCATCTCCCTGACTCTCACGAAAAAGACCAGTCTCCCAAACCATTTGTGTCTGGTGGCATGATTACCAATGTGTTGACTATTCCCAAGCCCAGTGATTGGATTGAACGGGTTAATCCTGAGAGTAAGCTTCCAAATTTTGATTCTGGAAGAATTCTAGAGCATGAAAGTCAAGCTCTAAAGAGCATGCTAGGACTCCCTGATGTGCCCAGTAGTACTGAACACATCTCCGAGTCTGAAGCAGAATCTCAAGCACCACTTCCACCCCTGGAACCTCTTCAGGGTGTCGCTCCTAGCTCTGAGCTTACTCCATTACAGTTCAATCCACACTCACCAAAAGAAAGGTCTGGACTTGGTAGAACCATCCTTAAAAGACCATCAAAACCAACTCAACAAGAATCTACCCCCACTGAGACTTCTACATCTTCTGTCCCCACTGAAGCTGACCAAATTCAGCAACTGGCTGAACTTGTGAGGAAGCTAACTGAAAAAATGGAGTCCATTGAAAAAGTTCCTGAATCAATCAAGGAGACAAAGTCAGCTTCCTCTAGTTCCTCAAAATCTAAGTCAAACACCAAACCCAAGCAGAAGTGTGATCTATGCTACTATACCAGTCATACCACTGACAACTGTTATAGAATCCTTTTTTGTATGATCTGCAAAAAGGATGATCACAGAACTTCTAATCACTTACAATACGTAAGTTCTCTCAGTAAAGCAAACTACACCAAAGTTGGTCATCAGTATGCTTCAACCTCCAAATCTGCTGAAAAGTCTAGAGCAAAACCCTTTCCTCCTTGCCCACACTGTGGCTTTAATGATCATCATCCTGATGACTGTCTCATGAACACATGCTGTGAGATTTGCGGAAATCCAGCTCATGAGACATCTCAGCATGACAGTGTCATCCAAGCAAGGAGAGGTTCCAAGCAACCCAGAATCACTGAGTCATCCTGAGTCTCCAAATGCAAAACCTGTGGCAGCACAATGCACTCAACCACTGACCATGAGTCAATTGCCAAATTCAAACAGACCTTTAGGCCCAAACCCACTAGTATGTGGGCCAGCAAGAGAAACTAATCCAGTTTACTATTTGTGCAGAGACACGCCAGGGAGCCTATTTGGCATCTAGATAGTGGATGCTCAAGAAGCATGACTGGTGTTAAGGAGTATCTGCACAAATATGTAAAGGAACCAGGACCCAAGGTAGTATTTGGTGATAACTCATCTTGTGCCATTGAAGGTTATGGTTCAGTATACTGCAATGGAATAGTTTTCTCTAGAATAGCTTATGTCAATGGTCTCAAATACATTCTCATCAGTGTCAGTCAACTCTGTGATGCAAAGTACATTGTGCAATTCAATGACAAACAAGGCACCATTTTCAATGCCAACAAATAAGTTGTTTTGATAGCCCCTAGAAGAGATGATGTTTATGTCTTAGACATGTCAACAGCCTCTCAAGATGGAACTTGTCTCTTTGCCAAAGCCACTGAAACTGTCAACTGGCTGTGGCACAAGAGACTCTCTCACTTAAACTTCAAAAACATCAACAACTTGGTAAAACAAAACAAGGTCCTTGGTTTACCATCACTGGTTTTTGCAAAAGAAAAACCATGCTCAGCCTGTGAAAAAGGCAAACACCAAAGAGCATCTTTCAAAACAAAACAAAACTTCTCAATCAAAAGCTGCCTTCACCTCCTGCATATGGATCTCTTTGGACCAGTCAGTCCTAGATCAATCCAGCATGAGAAGTATACACTTGTCATTGTTGATGAGTTTTCAAGATATACTTGGGAATACTTTCTTTCCAAAAAGAGTCAGGCAGCTGACACTATAATGTCATTCATCAGGAACATTGAAAACCAAAATGACATTACTGTTAAACAAATCAGAACTGACAATGGTACTGAGTTCAGAAATGAAGATCTTGAGAATTTCTGTGATGAAAAGGGAATCTCCCAAAAACTTTCATCTCCTTACACCCCTGAATAAAATGGGGTAGCTGAAAGGAAAACAAAACTCTTATTGAGGCTACTAGAACTATGTTAAATGGCTCAGCTCTATCAAAACATTTCTGGACTGAAGCAGGTAAAACAGCCTGTTACACTCAAAACAGGTCAATCATTGTCAAAAGACATAACAAAACACCATATGAGATATTCAAAGGTAGACTTCCTGATATCAGCTACTTTCATATGTTTGTATGTCATGTGTTTATTCATAATCACAAGGATCATCTAGGCAAGTTTGATGCTAAAGCTGATGACGGATACTTTCTAGGTTACTCACTGATCTCCAAAGCCTTCAGGGTATTTAACACAAGGAGACAACAAGTTGAGGAAACATTTCATGTCACCTTTGATGAGAGTTCAGAAAGCATCAGGTTCACCAACACCTCAGTGGAGGAAATAGGAATTGATAACTCATCAAGATATCCTCCTGATGAGTATAACACTGAAATCAATTCCTCATATCAAGCTGATGCTGACATCTCATATTATGTCTTGCCTCACAACCTATCATAACCAACTATCAGTGAATTCATTGATAATCAATCAGTCCCTGTTGGGATAGGTAACACTGAACCAAATGTTCAGGAACCTGTGATTCAAGAACCCCAACCTGAACAAGACATCTCAACAGATGTTCTTAATGATTTTGTGGCTCCTGCACCTAAAATCACTCATGAGTTTCCAGTGACCTCTTCAAGCTCAGATCCTAGACCACAGTGTAAGTGGACAAAATCTCAGGATATTGAACTTGTAAACATCATTGGTGAACCCACTGAAGGCAAGCTCACTAGAAGCATGGCTGCTAACTTAACTGCAACTTCAGCCAATGAATGTCTATATGCTGATTTCCTATCAGATATAGAACCTAAGAGTGTCACTGATGCTCTAAAACATCCAAGCTGGGTTCAAGCTATGCAAGAATAACTTCAACAGTTTGATAAAAACAAGGTCATGACCTTGATCAAATGTCCTCAGGATGTCATTGTCATAGGAATGAAGTGGGGTTTCAGAAACAAAACTGATGAAAACGGCACTGTCATTAAAAACACAGCCAGACTTGTAGCCAAAGGTTACAGTCAACAAGAAGGCATTGACTATGATGAGACATTTGCTCTTGTTGCAAGAATGGAAGCCATCAGGATCTTCCTTGCATATGCCACCTACATGAACTTCCAAGTTTACCAAATGGATGTAAAAAGTGCATTCCTAAATGGTGAACTCAAGGAAGATGTGTATGTTCAGCAACCTCCTGGCTTTGAGAGTAGTGAATTCCCTGACTATGTCTACAAGCTTGATAAAGCCCTTTATGGACTAAAGCAAGCTCCCAGAGCATGGTATGAAACTCTCTCAGCCTTCCTGATTCAAAACAAGTTTGTAAAAGGAAAGATAGACAACACATTGTTTATCTACAAGACAAAACAAGATGTGATACTGGTCCAAGTATATGTTGATGACATCATCTTTGGCTCAACAAACTACACTCTTTGCAAACAATTTGAAAAACTGATGACAAAGAAGTTTGAAATGAGCATGATGGGTGAACTCACATACTTCCTTGGACTACAAATCAGGCAGACTGATAAAGGGATCTCCATCAGTCAAGAGAAATACACCAGAAATCTCTTAAAGAAATATGAGATATCTGATTGTGCCTCAGTGAAGACACCAATGGTCCCTCCTAACAACCTTGGACCTGATCTCACTGGCAAGTCAGTCAATCAAACCCATTTCAGACGGATTGTTGGCTCACTGATGTATCTTACTGCTTCCAGACCAGACATACAATTCTCAGTCTGTCTAATAGCAAGATATCAGTCCAATCCCAAAGAATCCCACCTCACTACAGCCAAAAGAATACCCAGGTACCTGAAGGGAACCCCAAACCTTGGACTCTGTTATCCAAAGTGCTCAGGGTTTGATCTCAAAGGGTACTCTGACTCTGATTATGCTGGCTGCAACATGGACAGAAAAAGTACCTCAGGGTCCTGCCAATTTCTTGGAGGAAAACTGGTTTGTTGGAGTGCTAAAAAGCAACAATCAGTGGCTATGTCTTCAGCCGAAGCTGAGTATGTTGCTGCAGCAGGATGCTGTGCCAATGTATTATGGATGAAAAGTCAACTCAGTGACTATGACATCCACTACAAAATGTTACCCATCTTCTGTGACAACACCAGTGCCATTGCAATCTCCAACAACCCTGTCCTTCACCAAAGAACCAAACACATTGATATCAGATATCATTTTATCAGGGACCACATAATGAAAGGAGACATAGAGCTTCATTTCATTCCCACTGAATATCAACTTGCTAATATCTTCACCAAACCCTTAGATGAACCTACCTTCAGGAGACTGAAAGCTGAATTGGGAATGCTAGACATTGAAAGTCAGTGAAAACCAATCCCAATCTCAGAAAGTTTTCACTGAAATGGTTCATCCTCCCTGAACAAATCCCAATTCAATCCTCTCACTGAATGACAAAAACTCATTCAGGGACTCTGACTCTAGATATTGAGCATTGAATGAGTAACTAATTTCATCTAAGTATTAGTTACTTAAATGTCCTAGGTTGGAAGTCACACCAATTAAATATAGGAATATATGTCTTTGTATCTTACTGTCAGGGGTCCCTAATACTTACCTCATCCCACTTGGAATTAAATGACTCCTCTCACATAAAATATCCTGTGGATATTTAATTACTACAAAAGTGCACTTTTACTGTACACTGCAACTGTTTCCTTGAAAAACGGGCTTTTACTGCGGGTAGTAGAGTGGTGGCATTAAATGTGGAAATTCAAAAAGTTTTCAAAAACCGACTTTACAAATCCACTTTAGTGCACAAACTACCCCTCTCATCACTTTATAAATACCCCTCACAAAATCCTTAAAACATACACAAAGAATTTCTGCTAACAAAACTCTGTCAAAACCTCTTTCAAACCCAGAAATCTTTGTGTTCTTCAAATCTTTTTCTGAAAAACCCTGATGAGTGTCTAAATACTCATCATTTTTATACTGTCTAGACTGCAAAAACATCTGAAAACACTCAGAAACACATCAAAATGATAAAAATATCACAAACAAGTGTTTTATGTGTTTTAAAGGCAAAAATATCAAAATCTGGTGAAAAACGTATCAAGTTTGCATAATTGGCAGTTTTAGTCCCCCAAGTTTAAAAAGTTGTCAAAAACAGTCCCTGTTAAAGCAAAATAAAGAAAAATGTCATTTAAGGTCCATGGGATTCATAAGTTGTCAAAACAAGCCCTTGAAATCAAAAATTGCAAAATTACAACTTAGGTCCCTCAAGTTTTGAAAATGTCAAAAATGGTCCCTTGATATTTAAAAATAGAAAATAATCAACTATGGTCCTTGAACTATTCAAGATTGGCAGTTTTGGTCCTTGTGATAACTTTTGGAGAATTGCAGGTTTAGTCCCTCAAGATTGGCAGAATTACAAAACAAGTCCTTGTAATATTAAACAAACCAATTAGACCCTTTTGTATTTAGAACCCAGCCATAACCAAAAAGAACCCCTGCCAAATATCATGTGACCCCCAATTGTGAACCCCCTTTATAATATCCCAAAGTCAAAATAAGTCAAACCCGCCTAAAAACAGCTTCCACTGTTCACTTTCCTCTTCCCCTCCTGCATAACCAAAACCAGGTGGTTTTCCACCCTTTCCACCTCACCCCAGCTATCTAAAATCACTCATCACTAACCCTTCCACCTCACATCCCAGCCCACAAAGCAATAAATGCATCCCCACCATGAACCTTTCACTGTTACACTCTCATCCCCTGTTTTTGCTTCCACATCACACCAAATCCATTGAAACTTAACCTTTTGTGTCCCCTACACCTCCACAACACCCCAAGATTCCTTAATTACTCTGAAACTATCTCAAGCAACCTTATACACTTTTGGCGCCAAAATCCATTTTGAAGGCTGAGATTACTTTGACTCAATCAATGGCCAAGATAGTTGATGGGATATGATCAGAAGCATGTGGGAGTCTTAAAAAGTCTATAAAGAAGGGATGGGAAGCAATGTGAACAAGTATCTAGTCTAATTTAGTTTAATGTATGTCGTAGAAGTTAATTTTCAAATAAAAGTGTAATTTTAAGCTTCCAAGTACTGTGTTTATGTTTTTCAAGTATATTTGAATCTGTTTTCAGTAATCAATTTCAGTTTAAGTCTCATTTCAGTTTATGCAGAATTTTAACTTTGTTCAAAATTGCAATAAGTTCAAATGTTGTTGTTGGTTGTTGTTTTGGACTGAAATAGATCACATAAGCTCCTAGAAAGCTTATTAAAGCTTTTAGAGACTTTAAAAACCAGTTTAGAATCAAAAACAGAAAAATCACAAAAATACTCAAAAATAGCTTGAAATTCAAAAATCAATGGTAATGAAGATTAAAGACTGAAGCAGAGCTGATTTTGGATTGCTTATTGGTTTAGTGCTTCTTGGGAAGCTATAGGATATGTTCTCAGTCCTTGGTTCTCATCTTGTAAGCTTGTTATTCCATTTTGGCAGTTCACTGTTTAAGTTGTTAATTAGCCTAAATTTTTGTATTTCTATGTTCATTAGTTATAGTTAAGTCTAATTATCCAATAAAACCATTTGCTTGTTCTTCTTAATTTATAATTGTTCAAAAGTTTAGTTTGACAGTTAAAATAGTATAAAGATCATTATTGAGTTTTAGGTTGTCATGGTTGTTGTTTAATGCTTAATTAGTGTTCTTAAATGATAATTTAAGGTTTGTAATAAAGTTCATGGTCTAAATCAGTGTTTTACTTTGAAAATCTCAAAACAAGTCTAGTTAAAGGACTGTTTGGATTTATAAGTTCAACTGTGTTATAGGTTACTTGTGTTATTACTTGTACTTGTCTCATGTTTCATTAGTTCATAATAACTCAGAGAAGCAACAAAATCCAGTCCTTGTTAGTGAAAAAGTCAAAATCACTTTTAAAATCACTTAAATGGTTAACTGTTAGGATTCATAATTAGAAACTCATCATAGTAACTTGAAACTTAGTATTTTAGCTTAAACCAATCTCATTGTAGCTTATTACAACTTAATCAGTCCATAGAATCAGTTAAAATCTCATAAAAGTCAAACTTTCAGTTTAATAAAAAAGTCAAATATGTGCCCTGTGCACAGGTTTATAGTCTTTTTCATAAGCTTGTAAAAAGCTTATTAGTTGGTCAAATCTTGTGAAACTTGGTTCTTTGGATAGCTAACCAAGCCATCTTAAGGTCCCAAGTTCATTTTTTCATTTTGTAGCTTATTTGCTAGGGCTGCATATAGTTTTTGTTTTGTCCCATTTTAGTGTAAAACTGCATAAGCAGTGATCTAGTACAATATTCATAAGCTCACACAGAGCTTAATAGTGGATCATAGCTTGTGAGTTTTGGTTTTTTGGGAAGCCCACCTAGCCAGCTTGTTGACTCAAGGCTTGTTTTGAGCTTGTGAGCTTATTTACTTAGCTTATTTTGGCCTTGAAAAAGTCCACAGGACTGTTTGGTTGTTTAAGTTTAGTGATATAGCTTATTGCTTATTCCTAGCTTATCAGTATGCTTATTTGTGTTTTCTAGCTCAAATATTAGTAGCTTGTAGCTTAACTTAGCTTATTCCACCTTTGTTTCCAGCTTGCAAGTTTGTTTGAGCCTTAAAAATCAAGTTAAGCTCAAAAGCTCCACTGTTGGAATAATAAGCTCAAATCTGAGCTTATTAGTCATTTTCATAAAAAGTTGTAGTTGTAAAAGTTGCTTAAAATCATTAGCTTAACAAGTTTGTGAAGAAAAATAAAAAAAAATAAAAGTTAGCAAAAAAGCAGTTGCTGGGATTCGAACCCTGGCCACCCAGCTCACCACACACACACACTACCACTCGCCCTTGGGTCTTTTTCAGTTTTACTTTGCACTATTAAATACATAAGCCTTCTTGTCTATATAAGCTTATACGAGCTTAATTGCTTATTTCCAGCTTATTTGAAATAGCTTTTTCAACTTTTGTATTTTTCATATAATTGTATTAGTATAAAGTATTTTATAAAAAAGTTTCAGATTTTTCTAAATAATTTTAGTATTTTTAAACATTTAATTAGTGTAAAATAGTATTTAATTCATAATAAAAAATATAAAAGTCTAAAAAATATAAATTTTTTTTCTAAAATTTTCTTTTGTCATATACTACGTAAGAAAATTGTTTTTACACTTGTAGGTCTTTTATTTCATAAATTTTACGTTTTTGCTTGCGCACTCGCGTAATTTTTATAAATAACTTACGTTTTCATTTTAAGTTACGTTTTTAGGTAATTTAAGTTTAAGTTTTAGTTAAAATAGTTTATTTAAGTTATTTTGTTTTATAAAATCACAAAAACATCATTGTAAAAATAGTGATAGCGTTTATTTAATATATCTTAACTTTTTAATTTCCTTTAATTTGCATTTAAGCCCCTGTAATTTACAAATCTTTTCTTTAGGTATAAATATCTCAAAATCCTTACTGATCACTATGCTTAGTGATTATTCGACATCTGTCTGTGTTAAACACCAATTCATCCTCCGTGGGACTTAACGACCCAGGAATCCACTATATTCCTCTGATCTTAATTGCATTGGTTTCTGAGCAGTTTTAAGTTTCTTACGGTTGGCCATTCACTAGTGGCTAGCTTGAGTGATTAAACTTGACCGTTCGGGACCAATCAAACCCACTCTTGTAAACCTTTACAAAAGTTTTTCATCACAACTTGAGAGATTCAAAACCCTTTTAATTGTTCTTGTCAAGATATTTTTCTCAAAACCCTAAAACATTTTAGTGGAAATGGCAAGAACACAATCTCTTCAGTTTTCATCACAATGGGTAGGTGATCTTAGCAATGTTGAATTTAAAACAAATAATGTCATGGGAAATTTTGAATACCCTCAAACTGTCCCAGCCTATAAGGACATTATGAAATTTTTGTTTAACTGCCCACTGAAAATGGCCTTTGTTTAGTGTCCCTCAATTGTATACCAAAATCTCCTCAGGGAGTTTTGGGCTACTGCAGTGGCCTATGACCTGACACCCTCAACTAATGAGACATACCTAAGACCACTCAGGGAGTATCTCATTAAGTTCAGTCTGTTTAATGGGGAAAGATCAGTCATCCTGGATTACAAAACTTTTTGCACCTCAACAGGGTTAGACTACAATAAGGGTGTTTATGTCGCCCATCCTGAACCCTCCATAGTGAAGGATGGGTTAAAAAAAATCGTCTTAGATCCAAAATTTTTGGACAAGACCCCAGTTACCAAGAGTTCATTTCCTGTGGCTTGGAGGATCCTGTTCACATTTGTGATTCAGGTCCTCGGCGGGAACCACTCATCCACTGAACAAGTTAATTCTATGAGAGATCATTTACAGTGATCTCGTAACCAAGCTACTGAGTAAAACTAGGACGAAATACGTTTCGTATCCTAGGTTTATCTCTTGTGCTTTGCAAGTGTTACTGGGTTTTAATTACCCTCAGGAGTACAAATATACTGCTTTACCTAGTACCCTGAGTCAATCTAATTTTCAAAAAAACCCATCCCTAGTCACTGATATTGTATTGATGGCCCATATGGTTGCTGTAAACAACCAGAGGGATTCAGTGTCTCCTAACCCTGCTCCTAAAAAGAGAAAGGGGAAGTCTCAGACTGGGACTAAGACCAAACCCAAGTCTCAGGGCCTTGAGGCTTCAGGAACACTGGCCAAAAGGCAAAGAAGACCCAAGACTGATCTGACACCCACTGGAGCCCAATTATCATCCACCCCGATGAAAACGAAGGACACTAATACATCACAATCAGTGCCCTTGGTCCCAACTACTACTCCCCAAGATCCAAAGGGAAACATACAACCCGCTGGTAGGGGAGCGCCTTCCACTTCGCCCAAGGATGACATTAGCAAATCACAGCCTTTGTCTGAGGGCACACTGATTGATCCCAAAGACTCAGAGGGAACTAAACAACCCACTGATAGGGATATAACTATCACTGACTCCGCCAAAGGCATTGGGAAAAACCCATCAGTGTCTCAGGGGTCTCAGGGGGACAAAGACTCGGAGGGAAAGAAACAACCCGTCGATACGGAAGCCATCACCAATCCTAACTCCAGAGAAGGCACTGGGAAACACCCACCAGTGTCTGAGGGGTAAACGGGGGACAAAGACTCAGAGGGAAATATACCACTCGTTGATACAGAACCCATCACCCCCACATTGTTAACTGTTGCTGAGGTCGCTAATCTGATATTCTCTGAAGAAGAACAAGCTGACAGTGAAGATGAAATTTTATCAGCAGGAGAAGAAGTGGACGCTGATGCTCAATCTGAACAAGAGCCTCAGCCTGATCCAAAAGAGTTTAAAGAGTCACTATTTCAGCAAGAAGATAATGACTCTGACTCTTCTGCATCTTCCTGTCCTGAAGAATTCAGGAGATTTGATAACACTCTTCCACTGACAGAGAGGCAACTGGTTATGTGGATCACTAAAGCTTCAAGGAAGCTATATTCAGGAGTCACTGAAACCTTATGGGATCAACACACTGAAGCTGCTGCTAGCTATGCAGATCTGAAAGCTGAAGTTTTTTATTTCAACACCAACACCGATGAGCACAGGGATCTGATGTATGACAATCTTCACAGACTGGATGAAAACTTGACTAAATTTCTCAGGCACCTTCAAGGTGTTGGCATAAAGATATATGAAATCAGGGAATCTGTCAAAGAAGACCCAGCGCTCAACTCCAGAGTGCTGGAGGCTACTGAGGCTTACTTGAAACAATCCTCCAGCCTCACTGGACTAATCGAAATGCTCAAATCTGCAAATGTTCAGTGTCTTCAATCTTTAGTCCAGTCTCTCCAGGCTACATTGGGCTCTTTGGATACTCAAGTGGCTACTCTGGCTCAGGCATCGTCTTCTATGGCCTGGAATCTTGGGCCCACACTGACTACTTTGGAAGTATCTCAGGCTAATTTGGAAGCAAAGGTCACTGGTATTCAAACAGATACTTCAGATATCAAGGCAATGGTCACTGAAATTTATCAAGCCTTTAAGGGTCAAGCAGCTCAGACTCCCTCAGTGCCACCTACAACTCTTGCCCTCACTGACGCTACGACAACAGTTGAGGGGGAGAATATTGCTGAAGAAACTCCTTCTCACACTGAAGGGGAGCCAACACCACCAGTTTCAGCAACATCCATCTCATCAGTCCCACCAAACACAACAACAACAACACTGACGGTTACACCTATCATGACAACAACACCACCCCTGATAACATCATCTTCCTCAGGCCAGGATAAAGGAAAAGGCATAATGAAAACTCCTGAGCCTGAGAAGATTCCCTACATGATTGGCAACACTGAGTACCTGCTTTCACCACAACAGCTAAGTACCTACCTTGCTAAGGAAGAGAAGAGAAAGAAACTTGCTGAAGAAGAAAGAAAGAGCAGAGAAGCACTGGTACAAGTCGTTGCTGAGGAAGCTGAGAACTTGGGAATTGATCCAAAGAAGCTTCAGAAGGGTCAGGCAGGACAAAAGTTTAAGGATACTCAGGCTGCTAAGATGGCTGAAATGAGAAAATAGTTGGAAGAAAAGAACAAGAAATCTGCAGCCATCAGGAAAGCAAGAATTGATCATTACAACTGGACAATGGCAAGCAGAAGGCTGCCTGAGAAGATCACTGATGTGAGAATCATCCCCAAGTCTAAACCAATGGCAATGAACGTCTACAGGGGGATGATAAAAGATACTTCGAGGTTCATGATCCCCTAAAATTCACTGACTTTGGAATCACTGAACTCGATGAACTTGGTCTATTAATTGAAAAGAAGCAGAATGCGGTGGTTAAGGAGCTGATGAAGATGCTCAGTAAAAGGTATGAAAGACTGAGGGATGCACCAGCACAACTGGGGATTCAGCCTGCCTTAACTGCACCACAAGGATCTCGACCTCAGTCATCACAGGGAAAAAGAAAGAGGGTTGAGTTCCAGCCTGAGATCAAAGTGCCTGGAGTCGAATGCAACATGGAGTTTCCTGAAGGTGTAAAGTTCGTGAACTGTCTGGTGATTGAAAAGCCTGAAAGAGGGCTATTTTTCATTGATGTCTATGGAAACCCAGCATTCCAAAGGTGGAGTGATATTGATCAAGCAAGAGTAGCTACAATGCTGAGCTATATACCAGTGGCCTCTCAAATTCAGACTCCTACAAATGTCAAGTTCTGTGCTGACTTAAACGCCAAGATAAGAGAGCATCCTGACAGGGAAACACTCATCACCAAGAAAGTCAAGCTTGAAGCACTGGGAATCCATCTGGACTGACATCATTCTGTTTTATCTTTTGTACTAGTGATAGGAACCATGTAATGTGATGAATAAAAGATGTATGTTTTTGATAAAATACTCAGTGTTCCTTATTGTATTCATTAGTACATTCAGTGTAAGAAGAAGCCATTTGCTCACTTACACTTATCAAACACTTAGGCTATTTGTATATCCAAATAGGGGGAGACTGTTGGGTTCAGTAAATACCCAAACCCCTTAATCTAGGATTTGAATAGAAAATATCCCAAGTGTTTAGTTCGTTAAACACTAACAGGTCACTGAGTGCATAGTCTCTCAGTGAGCTATCTTCAGGATACTTAGTAAGAGGTAAAGAAGAAGTCTCTCCACTCAGTAAGGCGGAACTTAAAGGGTGAAGACTGAGTCAAGAAGAAGATGGTGGATTCAGTGAGTGATGACAATAGCTTGGTGGATTCAGTGAGTGATGACAATAGCTCACTGAATCCCTAAGACTCCTCTCCAACTACTTACACTGAAGACAAACTTGTAGGATATTAGTTTTCACTTACACATCAAACCAAAACACCAAGTTGGCGTATAAATGGAATTCTAGAGAGAGAAGGTTAGAGGTTTAGGGAACTTAGTGAGAGAAAGTGAAAGATATTATTATGAGCTCCAACTCTCTACCTTGGGAGGTAGAGAGTATTTATAGTCTTACATAAAACGCCACACAACGGGCTGTGGATCAGGCATACAGTGGGTAAAGACCCGTCCGTCCTCCACGGTGTTACTTAACTAAATACTACTTAACTTAAAATAACTACGACTACGAGCTTTCTAACGATTACATATACTTGAGGTGACCGACTCTTTAATACCTGGAATTTCTAATTCCTAACAATCTCCCCCTAAGGGAGGTCACCTCAATCATGTACTAAAATTACATTGAATACAAACAGATATTACAAAAAAATTGTTCTTGCATTCTTGATGTAGTACTTTGCTCCGAAGCTCGTAGTCATTGATTCTTCTCATTGCATGTTTGGTTAATCCAAGTGGAGGTCATTTACTGATCCACGTGATAATAATTTTGAGCCAGCTTTTGAGACCATCAGCTAACAAAAATCTCTGAGACATCCATTGTGGTGTTGGTATTATGTGATGTTGTGACTTTTGGACCGACATGCTCACATTCTGGATCATGATATCTTCTCATCAGAGTAGCGGAAGCTTTCGTTGATTCATGATATTGGCAGCAGCGTAGCAGAAGCATGGAGTGAAAATATCAGAGTCATTGATGCACTTATCATGATTTCTTGAGAGATGAATGTATTGTGTGAGCATGCGGCTATAGATTGATCGCTTCATTCTGATCAGCTGCAAACGTCGGGCGTACCTGCATACAACAGTTAGTAATAAAGCGTACAAAAGTGTCTTTGACCACTTTAGTTGAATTGAGGTACACGGCCAACGGTTCCCCGTTGATCAGTACAAGTACTGCCTGTGATCAGGTATAATTCCTAAGAATTTCCGTGACAGGGTTTCGCAGCTGCTCAAGCTGTTCTCAAACCGGAACGTCTCAAAGAAGACAACACGGAGTGAGTGAACCAGCGAATTTAAGTCCACTGATTGATGAAAAGAGATTTGAAAAACAATCGTGTATTGCTCAATAGAAATTGTTTTGCAATACAACGAAGGTTTTAATGAACATCAATTATCAATCATAAAACACCTTTTGATTTGAAATATCCGTACACGGTCGATTTGCTAAAGAGAAGAGTTTTTAAGCACAAAGACCGGTTTTTCAAAGGTATCCGTCAATCCATAACCTGAACCAGGATTGATTCAAGAGATTGAATCGCCCCATTGTTTCTGTTCAGTTGTCACATGGTTGATCTATATAATAGATCTCACCTGCCACCTACCAGGAGCTTGTTTGATGTTGGCTCCATAAGGTTTTCCATCTTCATTGTGAATATGTTTACACATCACTCAGATGTTCTGGCAATACCACAAGGATAATGCGTAGGACTTAAGATATAATCTCTCTTTCCACATTGTGTGAAACAGAGAGTCTTCATTGAAAGTGTCCTAATGAGATTTATTGATGATCTCGTGGCTCTAGACTCAATTTTGTGCATATTTGGTTCCTGTGCCGGAGACTAGGGAGAGGGTCTCCTTCTTCAATATCAACAATCTCTAAGAGAAAGTCGATAGATAATGTCGGTTCCCCGTGAGAATGAAACAAGTCCTTTTAAGAGGAACTTGAGTGGTTTGGAAAGTTGAAGTGCAGTGCGTCACTGGGTCCATGACGTCTTGTCTTCAATACCGATGTTACCATCAGTAGCATATGAATTGAACCCGGTTTCTGCCCTAAGGTTGAATATATGGAGGGCTATTTGTTTTCACCCTTTTCTCATTCAATTCTTTTTAATTCTTCAACCCCTTCAGTGTTTACCGAGACTTCATAGCTAGAACCTTGTAGGGTTTATTTCAGTACTAGCTCAGTCTCAGTCCGCACTCTTCCCATATCTCATTTTTCTCCTTTTATCATCATACCTAAGAACTCTACACTAACTAGTGGATAGTCCCTGGGTAGATCCCTCCGGTTCTGGCGGATCATGGGAACACATACCTAACCTTATCATCCTTATATCACCGTACATAAAGTAAAGTTGGTCGGTCTATTTGGTATTGTTCATCTGCCATTGGAACCAATTGAAAAACCATTTGAAAATCAATCCAGATACTTGTGATATATTATCAAAAACATTTTGTACCTGAATTGTTTTTGATATTTTTAGAATAAGTGCTCCCCCTCAACATGTGCATGAATTGTTTGAAATCGTTTTGCACACGGAGGCAAGAGGAAGAAATTACTTCTTTGATTACCATTTTCTAAAAGATATCACCATCACTTCCTTGATCAAATCAAGTAGATAAAGCATTTCCGAGAAGGATGAGATTTTCATGATTTTGCTCCCCCTCAATATGTGCTTCTAAGTT
>BPTQ01000004.1:278324578-278348579 GCA_019973895.1 Chrysanthemum seticuspe
TATTGATCTATAGTACTGTTAAATAGTCTAGATATACTTAATATAGCATTAGTTAGCTTCTGTGTTCAGCTGGTACTCTGTGATGGCTTTTAGCTTATTTTGAAGTGCTTATTTATAAGCTTATCCATTGCAGCTTCTTATTCTCACACATAATCATATGTTTTTATATTTTTTATAAACTTAGAATAATATTTTAGCATTTTCCTGAATTTTTCAGATTTTTCCATCACTGTTTTCTATTTTTCTTTATTTAAAATAGTTTTTAAGTCTTTTTTTTAAATAGCTTTTAATACAAATAAATCAGAAAAAGCTTAAAAAAAATATGTTTTCAATTTTCCTAGATTAAGATAAATATAAAAGTCATAAAAAGTATTTTTTCATAATTTTCTTGGTTTAAATAGTATTTTCTAGCATTTTAATTAGTTTTAAATAGTATTAAATTAATAATAAATACATAAAAAGTATAAAAAATATATTTTCAGTTTTAAAATAAGTTTTATCATATTTTAGATTTTTCTAAGTTATAATTTTATTTTTCTAGGTTAATTTTGTATTTTCTTATATTTTAGTGCATTTTAAATACTTAATAAATAGTTTTTAATTAATAATAATTAAATAAATAGTTTTAAAAATAATTTTCTTTTTCTAATAATTTTCTTTTATCATTAGGATTGTAAAAATGTCATTTTCATATTTTTAGGACTTTTATTTCTTATATTTCACTTTTTATTTTGTACGTTTACGTAATTTTATTTAAACGTACATTTTAGGTTTTAAACGTTCATCATTTTAAATATAGTGATAGCGTTTATTTAATATATTTTATCTTTTTAATTTTCTTAATTTGTATTTAAGTCGCTTTATTTTTATAAACTTTTTCAGTAGTGTAATTATCCATCTAAACCTTTACTGATCACTATCCTTAGTGATCATTCTATCGTCTGATCAAGTGTTTACACACCATTGAGTCTCCGTGGGACTTAACGACCCGGGAATTCATTATATTCTCTGATCTTCATTGTATTTGTGTTTTAAGCAGTTTTAAGTCTATTACGGTTAGCCATTCACAAGTGGCTAGCTTGTGTGATTAGACTTGACGGTTTAGCACGGATCAAATTTTGGCGCCGCTGCCGGGGAGGCTTTAGCGTGTGTTTAGCCATTTTCAGACCCATTCTTGCACATACCCCATCATTTGTAAAAAGTTTTTGTAAAGTTATAAGAAAATCCAAAAAAAAGTTCATTAACACTTTTTCTAAAGTGTTAAAAACGCCAAAAATATTTTCATTATTTGTTTTTATCATCATGTTTTTCAAAAATACCAAAAATATTCCTCTTTACCCTCTTACCTTTTTGATTCTTCATTTCTTACCCTCTAAAACCTTTTGATTCTTTCTATGTCTTATCCTCACCCTCTTGGTTGTCAATGGTGTGGTGGTCCTTATAATGGTGGCAATTGCCCCAGTTGTAGCGTGGTGGAATCAGGAAACGGGTCTGTCTATAACCAGGATCCCTATTCCTACCATAACACAACTGATTTATTCCATCAGCTACCACACTGTGAGACTCAGCAGTTTTACTGTTGTGAGTACTGTGGTGGTTCACATTCCAGTTCTGATTGTCAATCAGGAAACACGCTTGTCTATGAGCAGGTTCCTGATAACAATTATGACTACAACACATACCACTCACAGCCACATCAGTTTTACTGTTGCGGGTATTGTGGAGGTCCTCACTGGGGATGGCAACGGGTCGGGTTCGGGGCGGGTTTTAATGAACCCGTACCCGTACCCGTTTATAATATCCAAACCCGAACCCGCCCCAATACCCGATGGGTACCCGATTATTATTATCCATCGGGTTATCGGTTTTCCCCGCGGGTATCGGTTATCCCCAATTAAAATTATCGTTGTACAACTCAACCTAAAAAAAAAAACCAAAACATCCTAATATGTTCAAAGTTTTTAGAAGTTAAAGAAAACGACTACAATATTCGTAATGTTTGAAGATGAGTTAAACCGTCAAGCGTAAGTGTTAATTTAATAGTTTGTAATTACCAAGATATATGCTATTAAGGAGTAGAGTAGAAAAAAAAATTATACAAGGTTAATAGCTCAAAACTTATTAGGATCTTATACAAATTAGCAAAAAAAAAACGGGTACAAATTCGGGTATACGGGTACGGATACGGGTACGGGTAAACGGGCGGGTATTACTAGAACCCGTACCCGAACCCGTACCCGAAAAGAAAAGAATATATCTACCCGAACCCGTATCCAAACCCGCGAACCCGCCCCCGAACCCGACCCAACCGCTTCGGGTTTCGGTTTTCCCCATCGGTTTCGGGTGCTTTTGCCATCCCTAGTCCTCACTCTAGCTCGGATTGTCAAACAAGGAATCCATTTCCTTGTAACAATTACGACTCTTCGTATCATGACCAACCTCTACAGTACCAGCCTGACCCACTTCCTCAAAATCTTCTCCTTGATCTTTTGGATTTAGTGAAAGATTTGAAGGAATCTAAACATTCCCAAGATAATCCAAATGAGAAATCCATGGAAGTTTTGTTAGCCGAAGAGCGGGCTGCTAAATTAGATTCCCAGATTGCCTTTGAAAAATCTATTAGGGAATCAATTGCAAAAGAAAAAATGGCCAAATCTAGCTCTCGATTCCGTTTCATTCCTGATGACGATGATGATGAAGATATCCTTGATATCCTACAACTTTATAACGGTTCATCAAGTTCATCAGTTGAAACTCCTTCCATGAAAAATCAGGGAGAAAAGACTATGATGGAATTACTAGCAGAAGAACAAATGGAAAGTATTAAACATATGTATGCTAGTCCTTCTAAACTCCCTCAGTCTGTTGTTATCAAACCCGAAGCTCCCACTCACTCTCTGAACATGGGGGATGAGCATCTTGACACTGTTCCTGAAAAGGAATCGGACGAATTTATAAAGTCTAGTGTTGAGGACCTTGTCCCAATCCCGAGAGAGTCACAGGGAATTTCTGATCATATGTGTGATTCTTCTTCCCCTCTTGAGTGTTCAAATGATCATTTTGAGACTTTATCCGATTTTAGCGATGATTGTAAATCTTATGGAGACATCGAGTATGTTGAGGCATCACTCCCACAGTCTGATCCTTTTCTTGAGGAGTTCACCGATGAACTCACTCACAACAGTCCACTTTCATCAGAAAGTGACGATGATCTCTTTGATTTCGAAGCCGATCTTGGAGAAACTAGAAATCTCCTATATAATGATCATCCACTCGTTTCTTATCCCATTTCCGACTCTTCCATTCCTTCTCTCACTCCAGATGAGGAAGATGACAACTTTTGGAAGGAGGTCGATGATTTTCTTAGTGATGAGTCGATTCCAACAGGAATTGACAATACTTACTTTGATTCGGAGGGAGACATCCTTTTTCTTGAAAATTTGTTGATTGAAGAACCGTTTCCAGCTCTCCCTCCCGGAAATTTTGTTACCAATCACCATAAAAGCTTCAAATTTAAGCTTAAAAATGTCAAAAATGGTGATTTGCTTCTTTCTGATGAGGAATGGACATGCATTGTGATGCACATATTTATTCCATTCTTCACAAATGGTGTGGTTGCTCTTTCCCTTTTCTCCTTCGGGAATGAGGACACTATCTTTGACCCCGACATTTTCATTTATCATTTGAGAGCCGGGTCTTTCTCTGTATATCTCGTCGGTGTGGAACTTTCACGTACTTCAAATGTTTGTCCAAACATCTTGAATGAAAGTCCGATGGAGATTGTTTCTTCCACTTTGCTTCCCCATGAACCAATGAATTCGGGGTCGAGTCAAGCTAGCGACTCGGTAACCAAAAACAGTAGCACACACCATATGGGTTTTCACCCATATTTCTGACTTCTTACCCCTTTCTACCACCTAAGTGTGGGGGTGATGCCCCACATGTTATGTATATATATAAGTTCTCTAAAAAAAAAAAAAAAAAAAAAAAAAAAATCTTTCTAAATAATGGCCGTAGTATTTCCCTTTTACGTTCTATGTTTCGGCATAACCGCCGGTACTTTGAATATTGAGGGCAATATTCATTTCTAAGTGTGGGGGGGAATTCTCACGAATTTTATCATGTATTATCCACCCAATTCCCCCATTTTTGGCCAAAATTTTTTTTTGGAGTAAGTGTTTTTGCACTTACTCATTTGGTTATCAGTCCGCCTTGTCTAATAAACAAAAGGATTGGCTAATCCAGGAGCAAACGACTCTTGGTAAAGATATATCAAATCCGTTTACGGCTTGCAATTTGCCCAAAATTGTATGGTATTCAGCTCACCATATCCTAAAAAGTGAAGAGTTGGCTAGCCCGCAAGATTATGGCTTGTGGTAAAGGCAGTGGAAAAACCATAATTGGTAATCAGCTCACCAAAGATAATAGTGATAATTTATCTAAGAGTTGGCTAGTCCAGAGCAAACGGCTTCTGGTAAAGACAAATCAAATCCGTTTACAGCTTATGATTTGCTCAAAATCATTTGGTTATCAGTGTACCAAGGTTCTTACTTGAACTGAAACATTTGGCTACTCCAGAAGTGATGGCTTTTGGTAAAGAGTTTTTAAAATCCATTAAAGATCTAAATCATTGCTAGGGACTAGCAATATCTCAGTGTGGGGGATTGATGAGTGTCTAAATACTCATCATTTTTGTACAATCTAAACTGCAAAATCATCTGAAAACACTCAGAAACACATCAAAATGATCAAAATATTACAAATCAGTGTTTTATGTGTTTTAAATGCAAAAATATCAAAATCAGATGAAAAATGATTCAAGTTTGCAAAATTGGCAGTTTTAGTCCCCCAAGTTTTAAAAGTTGTCAAATCTAGTCCCTGGAAATTCAAAAACTTGTAAAATGTCATTTAAGGTCCATGGGATTCAAAAGTTGTCAAAATAAACCTTTTAAAGTTTAAAATTTACAAAATGACAACTTTAGTCCCTGAACTTTGAAAAATGTCATAAATAGTCCTTGGTGAATTTAAAAATGGAAATTTATCAAAAATAAACCTTGTACTATTCAAATATGACAAAATTGGTCCTTTATGATAAGTTTTGAGAAAATTACAAGTTTGGTCCCTGGAGTTATAAATGTGACAGTTTTGGTCCTTGGAATTATAAAAAATTGGATTTTATCAAATATGGTCCTTGTATTATTAAAGCTTGGCAAGTTTGACCCTTGTGATAACTTTGGAAAGATTACAGGTACAGCCCCTTAACTTTCAGAAATTACATGATTGGTCCTTGTGTATTAACAAACCAAACGGATCCTTTATATTATCCAAAACCAAATCCAACCCATCCAAGCCCAATATCACAACCCGGCCCAACTTTTAAATTCGAAAAAACCGCGCACTGTAGCATGTCTCTCCCACAGCTGTTTGAGCCAAAACCAGTGGTTTTAACCACTTGGTTTTCACCTTTCCACCTCACCCCTTCCACCTTTACAGCTCTCTACCAACTCCTTAACACCTCCATATCCACCAAAATCCAATTAATGCACATAACCTGCTTCAAGACTTTTTCCCGCCAAAAATAACACATGTACGATTGTGATGATTTCAAGTGATCCAAGGGCTGGAAAGAGGTGGGATTTGATCAGAGGTCGACAAAGAGTGAAAGAGGTCAATAAATATCAAGAGAGAAGCAGTGTGGATAGCAAGTAGAGTAGTTTAGTTTAGTTTAAGTCGTTTTAGTTAAAATTTAATTTCCAGTGTAATTTCAATCTTTTAAATACTGTTTTAATCAATCTTAGTGTGTAACAAAGCTTTTGTAACCATCAATTTCAAGTTTAAGCTACTTTTCAAGTTTATGCATATTTTCTATTTCAAAAATCTCGAAATGTTTTAATGTTGTTTGTTAACTGATATAAAAGACTGAATAGCCCATATAAGCTCCTATATAGCTTATCCAAGCTATTAGAAACCATTAAAATTCAGTTTAGAAGCAAAATCCAAAAATACTAAAAATACTAAAAAAATAGCTGAAAAAATAAAAAACAATGGAGATGATGATCAGAGGTTGAAGAGGGGTAATGCTTGGATTATCCTTGGTTTAGTGCTTCTTGGGAAGCTATAGGATCTGTTCTCAGTCCTTGGTTCTCATTTTTTAACTTGGAATCACTTGTAAGCCTTTTTAAGCTAATCTCTCATTTTACTGTTTAAGTTAGTAATTAGCTTGAATCTTTGTTTTTCCATATTTATTAGTCATAGTTAAGCATAATTAAGTATTAAAATCAGTAACTTGTTCTTTTTAATTCATAGTTGATAAAAATCTCATTTTTCACAGTTTTAATTGCATAAGGATCATTAGTGAGTTTTATGTTGTTATGGTTGTTGTTTAAAGCTTATTTATTCTTATTTAGTGATAATATCAGGTCTGCAATCAATTTTATGATCTAAATCATTCATTTGCTTTGAAAAGCTTTTTAACAAGCTTGATAAAGGGTGTTTGGCTCCACTTGTTTAACTGAGTTAAAGGTTTGTTCAGTAGTTAGATTTAGTTGCTTAAGTATCATTTAGGTCCATTGAAATCATTTCAGTCATTACTTGTCACTAGAACTCACTTAAAGTCAAACTTGCATATAAACTGCTCTTATACTCTAATCTGTGTGAATCAGGATTCCAGATCTTGCAAATAGGAGTGTTAGTAGTTGATTTAGTTTGCATTAGTTGCATTTCATCATTTCACATCAATCTCAGTTCATAAATTAGGATCAAATCTCAGTTTAGTCAAAGTTTCATTTCTGTCTTCAAAAGTCAAATATAGAAAAGTCAGTTTTAGCAAATCTTTCTTGATGTTTCATGGATTCATCTGAGGTTTAAATCAAGTGATGTTTTGTATTTTCCAAAATTAGTAGGTCTAGTTTAATATTATCAGTTTTGTTTTCCTTTTATCAAGCTCCAATAAGCCTTTAATCAGCTTCCAAGAAGGCCTAAAATGCCCTGTGCACACTCAGTGTATGCACAGGCATCTTGCAGCTTGTTCACAAGCTTCATTCAAGCTTGTGAGGAGCTGGTTTTTGGTTCTTGTGTAGTTAGCCAGGTATACTTTAAGTCCCAACTTATGTTTTTCCCTTTAGCTTATTAGATTGGCTTATGCAATAGCCTAAAGTAGGGTACTGATCACTGTTTTGCTTATATAGTCCAAAAAGCTCAAATCCAATTTAAGCTTCTTTATTGATCTATAGTACTGTTAAATAGTCTAGATATACTTAATATAGCATTAGTTAGCTTCTGTGTTCAGCTGGTACTCTGTGATGGCTTTTAGCTTATTTTGAAGTGCTTATTTATAAGCTTATCCATTGCAGCTTCTTATTCTCACACATAATCATATGTTTTTATATTTTTTATAAACTTAGAATAATATTTTAGCATTTTCTTGAATTTTTCAGATTTTTCCATCACTGTTTTCTATTTTTCTTTATTTAAAATAGTTTTTAAGTCTTTTTTTTTAAATAGCTTTTAATACAAATAAATCAGAAAAAGCTTAAAAAAAATATGTTTTTAATTTTCCTAGATTAAGATAAATATAAAAGTCATAAAAAGTATTTTTCCATAATTTTCTTGGTTTAAATAGTATTTTCTAGCATTTTAATTAGTTTTAAATAGTATTAAATTAATAATAAATACATAAAAAGTATAAAAAATATATTTTCAGTTTTAAAATAAGTTTTATCATATTTTAGATTTTTCTAAGTTATAATTTTATTTTTCTAGGTTAATTTTGTATTTTCTTATATTTTAGTGCATTTTAAATACTTAATAAATAGTTTTTAATTAATAATAATTAAATAAATAGTTTTAAAAATAATTTTCTTTTTCTAATAATTTTCTTTTATCATTAGGATTGTAAAAATGTCATTTTCATATTTTTAGGACTTTTATTTCTTATATTTCACTTTTTATTTTGTACGTTTACGTAATTTTATTTAAACGTACATTTTAGGTTTTAAACGTTCATCATTTTAAATATAGTGATAGCGTTTATTTAATATATTTTATCTTTTTAATTTTCTTAATTTGTATTTAAGTCGCTTTATTTTTATAAACTTTTTCAGTAGTGTAATTATCCATCTAAACCTTTACTGATCACTATCCTTAGTGATCATTCTATCGTCTGATCAAGTGTTTACACACCATTGAGTCTCCGTGGGACTTAACGACCCGGGAATTCATTATATTCTCTGATCTTCATTGTATTTGTGTTTTAAGCAGTTTTAAGTCTATTACGGTTAGCCATTCACAAGTGGCTAGCTTGTGTGATTAGACTTGACGGTTTAGCACGGATCAATGCACTTAGAAATAATTATACGGAAGTAAAGTAAAGCCAGACAAAACAATTAAGGAATCATAACTAGGACAACACCAAGAGGTGCCTAGCCGCTTATATTAATCATAACAATCAATTCAATGTTTAATGGTACGAAATACATGAATCGAAAGTAAAGAAAAGATAAAAAGCTAATGCTTATCGTAGGGGAGTGATTTCTCCCTTGGAGATAGCTCTGTATGCTCCTCTAGACCTGCCTATGGCTTCTTCCCACGTTCTTTGGTTGTGGTGTGTGAAATGGGATGCTTTGAAATGCTGGAAATCGTGGGGTATCTATAGGCCAGGTTTTGGTTACAGCGTAACTATAAAATGAGTTACGCCGTAATCCTCTAATCCTTCGTAAATTGCACTAGATCTGCTGGTTACGGCGTAACCTTAGATGTGGTTAGGTCGTATTCTTCAATAATCTTGGTTACGCCATAGTTTGACATGAGTTACGGCGTAATTATCAGTGGCGCGGAAACTCATTTGACCTAATATGGTTACGTCGTAATCTTTGGGAAGAGTTACGCCGTAATCTTCTGATAAGTTGGTTTTTTGAGCCACGCTTTAGTTACGGCGTAATGTAAGAGAGGAGTTACGCTGTAACTTCTTCAAAGTGAGCATACTATGATAAATCTTCAGTAAACTTTCCAATTCCGCGTCTCTTTGTTGGAGTATGCTCGTGTCATAATAAATTATTATATGGCTAGTCATATGTGAGCCTATGGGGTCACACACATATACACTTAGACACCATTATCATAATGTATTTATCATATTTACATTATAAATAACCTTTGTCACATAAGGGTGTAAAGTGGAGCTTTTGGACTTTGAAGGGCCTAATGTGTAACTTATGATTTGACATCAATTAGCATTAAAGCTAATTGATGATAATTTATGATGATGGATAGGTTACAACTTGGACTTCAAAATCACCTCCCCTCCCCTCATTTTGTACGACATAAAACACACACCAAAAGTGGGTTTTGGTTTTGGTTTTTCCTTCCTTCATAATTCTAAGGGTAGTCTTGTGCAAGGATCGGTGTAAAGGTTAAGACTAGCATCAAAGGGTGATCGTTAGACGTGTAGTGTGTTTCACACATTTGTAAAGGATCAACCTTATTGGTCCTTTTGGTTTCTTGGTTCCATTCGTGGTGGTGTTTGGTGTCTTGTAACCGGAATCACGCTACAAAGGTATAAACCTTATGTTTGTTTTATTTGATTGATCATATGGCTATATGGATCCGTTGTTGGTGATGATTCCGCTGCGTTTATATGTTTAATTTATGTTTATTATATTCATCATCACCTATAGTGGTTTCAGAGCCATCATATGTGCCATATGATTATCGGGTATGCGAAAAAATGGTCAAAACGCGTGTTTTTAAGAGTTTTTTGTAAACACTTTCAAAACAGCCCCAAGGGCTCCATTTTTCATGGATTAAGAATGTTTTTAGTAATATAAAGATCTGTGATTTTTGGTCCTATGGCCATTGGTTTCGCATACGTTAATTAAACAATGTGTGCAGTACGCTAAAAATGGCTTTAATCGCGTTGTTTTAATCGATTCTTGAAACGATTTGAAAACAGCCCCTAAGGCTTAATTTTCTGTGGTAAAATGATTTTTAGAAGGTCTAATATCAGTAGGTTTGAGAACCTAAATCCATTTTACTCGCGTACCAATCGGGGTTTTAATTCTTGTTGATTATTTCTTCGATTCGTTGGCTAATTCTTTTATTTTATGCTATTTAAATTGTTCCCATGGCAAATACATGCATGTTTGCTCATGAGATTAGCCAACACCTTGTTATGTTCATAATTTTATGTTATTATTATGTGTATATGCAAAGCCAATGAAAACCTAGACCACTTGTGCTATGAATGATTGTGATTGTCGTTTATTTCTTGGTATTTGGGGTTTGCCATTGTTTCGGCTTTTATGTATGAGTTTTAATTTGGTTTTTGCCATTGTTTGGGCATTTTACAATAGATAGATAGTAGATTAGTTGTATTTTACATTCTATATATTGTAACCGATGCTTGGAATGGAATGGCAAAGCGTAAAAGACATAAAGACGCAAAATGGCTGCTCGTACAAGCTGCAGTAAAACGGAGTTTCCCGGTGATTGGTGGCGTAATTTTTAACCAATTTTTTACTGCAGGTAGACAACTCATGGGCCCACAACTTTCTAGTTTCGTGCTAAGCTCGGGGATGACTCCTTCTAGGCCGTTTGGGCCTCCAAATGCAGAAATTCTGGGCTGGCAGATTCACTTTTCATATGCATTATGGGCTTCTACTTGTCCTTCCTTGGTCTTGGAGCAAGTGGGAGTCCTCCGTGTGGTTGTGGTTTATGTCCCTAGAGACTCTTGGTTCTCGTGATGGCTCACGAGACCAAGCATTGGTTCTTTCATCGGTTGAGGCTTTGCATATTGTGGTTGTGTGTTGGTTGTTTGCTTATTATGTATGTTGTGAATGTATATAACTTGCAAATCGTTTTCTAAAACTTAAAACGCAACACAAACCATTTTCAAACTAAGTCTTATGATTTAGTTTAACTAAGTTTAAATATGGATTTAACTTATAATAATTGTTTTAAAAATAACACTTAACTTGTTATGTATGTTATTCGATTTATGTATTGTCCTATCTCTATTATAATCCATATAGGTTCTATATTAGACTTGAAAATGGACAACTTGACACACATAAATTAAAACAATGATTAGACTTAAGTTAAGAAAAGTTTTTAACTTGTGCTACGAAGAATGAATGCATGCTTTTTTCGTACACCTTTTTTGATTCACATCAAAATATTTTTACCCGTCACAAATTTAAGTCATGCCGTCCAATCGCTTGAGAACACTTGCAATTACTTTTTGCCTATGCGTGGGACCTAGGTTGAATTGTAACCCAAGGTGATTATTGTCTATGCGTGGGACCTAGATATATTTTCGCACGTTCTCAAATTGGATGACTTAATCGAGTTAAGCGGTGAGACCTTGACACGAGGCAAGGATGGGACTAAACATGCCTTCTTGACATTAGATGCTTGTTCACTAGTGCCATGAGTCCCATAAGGATCTAAGAGTTGCACGTGTAATGCAATTGGTGATCGTCGCCTACCAATTGAATCTACTATTGCTAGCAGATCAACTGATGTGATAGTAGAAGCACAATGTGGATCTTAGCCTTTTTTCGTAAATTAATTGTTTTAAACATGGGGTAATTAATTTGTAAAAGGATAATTATCGAAAATACTAAAAATTGAACTTTGTAAATTCATATTAATGATATAATGCATCACATCCGTAAACAAAAGTTTGTTCTTTTCTTCTTAAAAAGACAAACTAAGTACTTCTTTCCTTGTAAGAAAGAGACTTGTTCCTATCTGTTTTCTTTTTGAGGAAATACAATAATAGGAATATTTGAATTGTCCTAAATCTAATCAAACTCAAAGCCTACCTACTCTAGAAATCGTGATGTCTTGCAAAAGTCAAAACGGTTAAGTATGGTTGCACATCTTATTCTTTCAAGTTTGTTTTATAACCCTAGTTCCGGTTATGAAACATTGAAGTAAGATAAGATATTTGGATAACTAGAGAACACATTTTCTATAGCTACCAAAATAATATGAGTTTTAATAATTAGAAGATGGAAATATAAGTAAACCGCAAAATGATAAAGACAATTACTAGCATGATTACCTAGCAATTATCTTAACCCAATAAACCTAATAAGGTACTACACACCCTTGTGGTAAAATAGACCTTATGAAGGTATTGCATGCCTATTTTCAAGTTAAAATATCAATGATGGTTAGCCCGTCATCTATATGTTAGAACTTGATGCACTTCATTGAATGTCTAAAGTACATGTTTACTAGTCCAAGTGACTCACCTTAGCAATAATGTGTAGATATTCAAAGAAAGAAGGAAATTATCCAATCGACACTCAGTCTCCACTGGTGACATAACATTTATAATGTTGTATAATCCAATGGGAACTATGTGACTTCAATACTGGTGACGAAACACATGTAATGTTGTCTAATCCAGTGGGAGCCGTAATCTTAATTACCTTGCAGGTTGCCCATATTATTTCTTGATTGTCTTGAAATAATACATTACTTTCCACACGTGAAGCATCATAGTTTATATAAGAACCATTGCATGAATTTTATTAGATAACTTGTCGCGTTCCTGATGTTGCTTCCTGAAATGTTATCAATAAATTGTTATGCATGATTCATTATTAAAACAATAAAGTTCTACATATCTATATTTTGATTTTGTCTAAAATCATATCTGTGACACTGTCATATTACGCATGATGTTGTGCCGTGCACAAGTGGGAGAAATCTTCATTGTGTGCAAGATACAACATATAACAATATGACTAACAGTTTTTCTTGACTGCAAGGTAAGAAAACTAATATTCTGCTAGGACTTCTACACATAAAATGTATGTTGCCCTAATTAGAACAAATGTCAAGATAATATGAAAAGCTACTTCAACATATTCACCGAATTGTTCAGTAAATATGATTATGTATTATTGTAAAGTCATAATCTTGAAGTATGAAATTAACTTGAAATTACTATTGAGGCCAAGAGTCGGCACTCTAAATTGCTTTACTTGAATATGTTTAGGTCTCTTGTAAAGACTTAAACATCAAGTCTGTTAATTGTTGAAAGACTTATAACGTAAAGTAAGACGTTAACTTGTTATGTATTCTTGTTAAATACATGTACATGAAGTCATTAAATTGTAAATGACGTATGACGTATAGTAATATATTAAATGTTTATGTTTTCTAGTCAAAACATGCACATGAAGTTATTGACTTGGTCAACGGCTTGTAAATTAAGTATGCAATGGGCTGAAAACACTATTGATGCCATCTGGTTTGACTTGGTTGGCAGATACGTAAGCTAAAGAGTATAAGTTCATCTAATGAGTTGTGGGATAGTCTCACAACATCAATCCTCATGGAATACCACATCATTATGGTATGTCCATCATGGAAAATCAAACTCTATTGATATTGTTTGATCTTTGATGACTTAAATTCTCTTACCTCAAAAGCTATTAAGGTTAGAAAATTGAATGTGCCATGGGTACACTCAATATGGTTCCATTCTGGAAGGTATTTAAGACCCCATTGTGCTATGGAATGGGATGAATTCCATTATGTCTTGATTGAAGTTCTTAATTTGTTAAATACCTTAGAGTAAGTAATTAACAAACCGGAGTCAAGAACTACTAATGTATTTTGGATGTCCCAATTGAAAAAAATTTATTGTTTCTCAAGATGCTATGTAACTAGAGATTAGTCTCTATGTACAAAGCAAGTGGGAGCACCTTTAGATCTTGAAGTTGTTCAAGAACTAATATACACAACCTTCTAGGTACACTTGCTGATGTCACACTAAGGTTGAACATGCATATGTTAAACCATAGTATGATATCTCTCATTCATAGATCCGGAAGGAAACTTCTTGCACCTGAATGATATAGTCTTATATCAATGCTAAGGGATATAAGTTAGAGGGTCATTGTGAACCTGCTAACTAAGAGCTGCATTATCAGATTTTGAATCTGATGAATGGCTCAAAGCTATGAATGATAAGATGCAGTCCGTGGAAGACAATCACTCATGAAGCTTGATTGATCTCTTACCAATCAGTTAGACTGTGAGGTTAAAAATGAGTTTCTCAATGAGAAGACTCAAAAGGACAAACTTGTACACACATTTAATTGACGAGTAGTGAAATGAATTACTCATACTCAAAAAATTGACTATGATTAAATCTTCCTACCTGCAAATATTAAATGTATAAAGATGATGAATTGTCATACTTATTAAATGAAATTTGACAATAGGATTTCAAAACTCTTTTCTTATTGAATACATTTGCGAGGACGATGTGTATTCAAAAGGGTTTGTGAATATATATAATCTTTATTATGTCTACAAGATACAAGAATCCAAGTGTGGATTAGATCATGCATCTCCGAGCTAAGATCTTTAGTTTACCATAAAACCATTAATTTGATTTTGATTAAAATAAGATCAGTACGAAGTACACTAAGAGCAAGTGGGAGCACTGTATTTATTTTCTTAAATCTCATATGTTGATAACGTATTAGAAACATTATTCCATCTAAGCTAGAATTTATTCCTTAGTTTGGAATGAAGTTTCTCTTGAGAGTTTTAGAAAAGAAAACATGCAACCTTGTTACATATGTTTGTTTGAATAAACATAAGCGGTTATTTAGTCTGACACAATATGAAACATTATTGAGGGGAGTCTCAATAATCAATCTTACCTGATGAGATTGAAAGCATGAATAGAAACCTTAAGTTTAACTAAAGGATTCATTATGTATATCATATTGTGCATTGGACTAATTATATCATTTGCATGAATGCAAGATGAGTTGATAACAAAAAATATCTAAGTAAATGTCATTAGATAATTGTTAAACGAACATTCTAATGGACCCACAAAGGACCAAATATATGTTCAACATTTACGGATATTTAAGGATCTCTGTTCTGTTTGCATACATTGATGCTTATTTAACTGAATTGATGCTCAAACCTAGTCATGGTAGCATATCATCATGAATGATGACATTGTTGACTAGATGTGCTCGACTGAGAGCATTAATGCATTATACATTAAAAGAATAAGAATACTTTACAGTTTGAGAAACTGTTTAGATGAATGTCTAAAGTAGGTGTTTTGCTAGCTTCAAACACCCTATGGAATGCATTGTTGCAATACTCGTATTGTACTTGAATGCATACATACAAAAGCACAATCATCATACATTTCATGGATTTTGAAACAAGTATTCTCAAGGTTTACTCAGATGACTACTTGTTGTCTTGTACAACATAATTTGATCATGGTGGGAACAGTGGTTTTCCGACCTATATGTAGTCTTATGCATATCTGTTTTTAGTATTTGGATAATGGAACTTTAAGCAGTCGTATTATATAATGAATTGAAATACCTGGTATGATCGTATTCATTCATACTACTGTGTTCTATATTTGCATGTTTAATCCATGAATAATTTATTTATTCTAAAATTGTCCTTTGCCGGTTGACGATATGGGAGTATCATCGAATTAAGGCAATTGTGAGTGTGTTGGTGACTTTTTTGCCAAACTCACATGTTGTTCATGGTGATGAGCATTGGACTGACCCAACCTACGAGTATTCACTGCATGGATCGGCGTCAAATGGTGAATCTCGAAAATGGTTATGTCTATTATCCTTAGACTTGAGATGCAAGCAGGTCTTGCATGTGTGGAGTTTCATTCCTTGATATGGTTAAACGATGTCCTGAATAAGGTAGTTATAAAGGCCACTATCAGGAATGATTTGATACACATGAATGACACGTGCAGTCAAAATAGGATTTGTTCCTCCACATGGTTTGGAGTTAGATACTATTGGGCCCCTCGATGATTTGAACAGATGTTTGTATGGCCGTACCCAAATGAGATTAAGATGAATCTTAATTCACTTGGTAATCTTGTTCAATATCAAGATCGAGAACATAATAGTTGAACAATTAGAATGACTTTTGATCCATGTCTAAAGTTCAACATGGTATCTGAAACAAAGGGATATATGACATATAAACCATTTAATGAAATGTTTGAGAAACTGACCTCACATATCACTAGGGGCATTGGCGTGTTGCTAGACGCTAACCATTGCTTGTATAATTACTTGTCTATTATGACGTCGCAAGTGGGAGCTGTTGGAGTATGCTCGTGTCATAATAAATTATTATATGGCTAGTCATATGTGAGCCTATGGGGTCACACACATATACACTTAGACACCATTATCATAATGTATTTATCGTATTTACATTATAAATAACCTTTGTCACATAAGGGTGTAAAGTGGAGCTTTTGGACTTTGAAGGGCCTAATGTGTAACTTATGATTTGACATCAATTAACATTAAAGCTAATTGATGATAATTTATGATGATGGATAGGTTACAACTTGGACTTCAAAATCACCTCCCCTCCCCTCATTTTGTACGACATAAAACACACACCAAAAGTGGGTTTTGGTTTTGGTTTTTCCTTCCTTCATAATTCTAAGGGTAGTCTTGTGCAAGGATCGGTGTAAAGGTTAAGACTAGCATCAAAGGGTGATCGTTAGACGTGTAGTGTGTTTCACACACTTGTAAAGGATCAACCTTATTGGTCCTTTTGGTTTCTTGGTTCCATTCGTGGTGGTGTTTGGTGTCTTGTAACCGGAATCACGCTACAAAGGTATAAACCTTATGTTTGTTTTATTTGATTGATCATATGGCTATATGGATCCGTTGTTGGTGATGATTCCGCTGCGTTTATATGTTTAATTTATGTTTATTATATTCATCATCACCTATACTCTTTAGCTCCAATGCTCGTAATTTACCTGAAAGTGTAAAACATAGGAGAACAAGCGTAAATCCATATAAATGATATAAATTACAAGCATTATCGGGGAAAATTGACAATTAATATTCAGGATAATTTGATGTTATCAAATATCCCCCACTTGAACTCTACTTGCCCTCAAGTAGACCTTATTAGATAGATTCCTAAAAAGATATCTCCCATTACCTGGAAAATATAAGTTTACAAATCTCTTATGCTAGAATAAAACAAAGCCGAACACCTCACGAAATGGGAACAAAACACTCAAATCTCTCAACTATTCTAAGTGTCAATTTCGGGGTGATCACTCAATTGCATAGTCATAGCACGTATTCTATCATAAGCTTGGCGGTTACACAAATCTCCACCACTAGAGTTAAGGGCTAAACAGTTTTCGAAGGCAATATGGGTAGACATGACAAAGGTTAAGGGTGAGTCGTCATTACTAACATGTCACGGCGAAGTGGACAAAATCAATGATACATGACCAAATCCATGGCCAAGACACCAAAGATTGCTCGGTGCATCACCTAGACACGCTTCATGACTAAAGGGTAGGATAAGACATGGGATTTATAAATGGTGTAAAATAAAAATCAAGCAGGTAGTCTAAATCCATAACTAAGTCATCACCACTTACCGTCGGCCCAAAGTTCAAGCTTTGAAGTTAAGAAACCGGATCATGAAATACTAGGTAGATATGTCATTAGATGATGGGCACACCACCTTTTCTTCAACTGTTGGCGCAATTACCAACTCTAATCTTCACATGTGACTGAGGTGGCCTCCTCGATACTAAATCTATAAAAGCTCATAACATAGTGCTTATAACATCGCACTTTACAATAACTGAATAACATAACTATTTTTTTTTCGAATCACTTTTTTTTTCTTTTTCTTTTTCAACATAAATATAACAACTAAACATAACATCCCCCCACTTGAGATGAACAATGGGAATTCGGGGCGTCTTCAATGATCTTTAAGGATATGTCGTTGACGAAAGCGTGATTCCCGAACCTTTCCACTTGAACCTTGAACTTAGGCAAATGATGACTTCCCAATCACAAATAAAGACTACAGGGTAGGCTAAGGTGTATAGGTGTATCGAAACAATATATTTGGTTAACAAAATGAAAGGAATGGCTCAGATGGGTGTATCTAGGGGTATCTTGCACTAAAGGTGAGAGCAACAAAAGGGTTTAACATGGGGGTCGAGAAGTCGAGGTAACTAATCGATAGACACACAATGGTAGGCTATTTGGGTGATAATCCTATAATACTGCCTTCTTAAACTGAAAAGTCCAAATACATCGTGCTAACTCAACATACCTCGTCTATGGTCTCGAAATGATGCAAAGGCCAAGTTCTAAAGTTTACAAGCTACCGGCACACTCATAATTTGGTGGATTTGGGGTAAAAATTGGGAAACGGATAAGGCTAATCTCACCATATAATATCAAGGGTTGTATGTGCTCGGCTAAGGTCTAATCTAGTTAGGTTAAGAAAAACATGTCGAAAATTTAAAAAATGGCATAATTTTTCAAAATAAACTAGAAAAACGAGGGCAAAATAAAGTTCAAGAGACAATTCTACTCCCGTCCCCCCACTTGAATTGTACAAAGTCTCTTTTGTACTAAGCGTTAAATAAAGGTGAAGAGAAAGGTAGAATTAGAGCGAGAACTTCCCTGAAATTTTCTCCAAAAAGAAAGAAGGCCCACGAAAAAGAGTCGTGCCTTCGTATAAGCATCCATGAGTAAACTTCAATCCCTGAAATCACACTACCGACAAGCATAATTCTAAAAAAAGAAAAACGAAAAATAAACCTAACTCACTTTCGTAGGAATCACGGTTGCATTTAGCATATGCAACAAGCCTTTTAAACCACTTGGTGTCCCAAGTGGACGAGTGAAGTCTCGTGAGGGTTTACAGGGAACACACCCACAAAGTTCATTTAAAATACTAATACAAGGTTACTGTGTTTAAAATGAAAGAAGTAATGCAGAGGAGAGTTACGTCGTCACTCTTATAAGGAGTTATGCCGTAACTGGCAAAACCTGACATATGCTGCAAAGCGTGTGGCTACGGCGTAACCACTGGGATGGGATTACGCCGTAAATGGTAATGCTTCTGAAGTTCTGCTGCAATAGGGATTGTTACGGTGTAACCATGATAATGAGTTACGCCGTAACTCTGGGTAGATCAGCATGCTGCAGTAGCAACTTTTCTAGAATTCCTGCAAAAATGGTTAAAAAACACAAAACCCAACAGAAATGGAAATAAAACAAAAGAAAGGGATAATTCGGGTTGTCTCCCGAAAGAGCACTTTTCTTTATTTACGAGTCTTTAAGTTAGACTCAGAGCCTTGGGGCTTTATGGTGGCCTTTGGACTTGGCCAACTTCCTCCATGTCTTCATCAAGTTATGCCTGACCCAAGCGACATTTGTGGCAGTGCGGAGGTACTCCTTGGTCTCGATCTTCCGAATTTTGCAAAATTTTTCCTCCGGCCCTAAATGGTATCGAGTGAACTCATACTTTTCGGCTATAATTGGTGGTGGCCTTTTATACGGAATCCCAAGGAGTTTGCACCTCCTTTGCTCGTATGCTTCATCATCGGGGTCAGTAAATTCCTCATTCCCTTGCAACTCAAGGTAATCTAAAATCCCCTCTATGTCATCGTCGTCAGACTCGGTGCCTTTAAACCATTCCTTGTCAAGAAAATCTTCTACTAGTACACGTTTGTATTCTTTCTTCTTGTTTCTTACCGACTATTTGGTATCCTCAATTGTTATTCCACTCTCGTCGTTCGGATTTTCTTTACTCACGTATTCTTTCCAAATCTTTTCCTTCGTTAATGCATCTACTTGTCCATACTTGATCGTGACCCAACTGACAAATCCCAAGTTGTCTAACCAAGGCAATCTTGTCGTTTCCATATCGTTGGTTGAAGTCCAAAAGAATTCATCTTCTCCCACTCTCATCAAGCTGCTTCCCCCATTACATTTATCGTCATAAGGGTTGCATGATGCCCAGAAGACTTCCCCAGGAGATTTTATCTTTTCACACCAATGAATTCGGGCTTCATTGTTATCAGTGTTGCTTAAAGGATCTTCCATGCAGTAGATGTCATCTTTAACCAGATCCTTTTTCTGATGATGATCCTTGTAGTCAATCTTGAGCTTTTTAAGAAGATTTGGGTTAATTTTAGCATTCCCAAATTGTATTGCATACCAATCATCAAATGCCAAATTTCCGAACTTGATAGCATTTCTTTCAAGCTCGTGAGGGCACGTCCATTCTTTGTCTTTTAAGCTACCACCACTGTTGCAATACTCGCGGAAAGGGTCGCACGTAGGCCATGCTCGTGTGGATTCATCGTCAGTTATAATTATCGGAGTGCACCAATGAGTGATAGGCGGCTCCTCTGCTTCCTCGAAGGAGAGTTTTTCTAATCTTTCATCATCAGTATATGCAGCCCACATAAATTTGTTATTCTTGATCCTATCCTTATCGGTTCCCCCGTCGCAAATTTCATTTCTAGGGTCGCATGAAGCCCATAGATCATACGAGTCCCCCTTAGTTACGGGTATCGCCTTGCACCAGTGATATTTCTTTTTAGATGGGGACAGAGGGCATAAATTAATGTCGTGGGACCATCCGTTAATTACCTATGTTCTTGATTCTTCTACTTCGAGAAAACTATCCGCCCATGTATCCCAGTTACGCCGTAATTGTGATGTATGGTTACGGCGTAACTCGCTTGAGTCATCCTTATTAATATCTGCCATAACCCTACGATTGTTGTCAAAGACATAGTTACGCCGTAACTCTTCAGACGGGTTACGGCGTAACTCCAATCTGTCGCTGGAATTTTCACTAGAATCCGAATTTTCGGTGTGAGAATTAGCTTGTATCTTTGATTCATCATCAGCAAAAATGACCTTGCATTCCATTGCAGGTTTTGTTCCTTCCGGTTTAGTATTATTCATCTTTACCTTCTCACTAAGTTTCTCCACCATTTTTTCTAGGTTTTTTAGGGTTGTATCGTGATTTGAAAGACTTTTATCAGTGTTTTCCTGGAATTCTTTTAGCCACTCATCTTGTTCTTTTTGTATTTGGGCTGAACTTTCTAGGAATTTGGTTATGGTCTCTTCAAGGTTGGGCCTTTTTTCTCCATAAGGCCCACGATTGTAGTTTCCAGCCGATCCTCCACGATAGCCATTATTATTTCAGTTATCTCTGTAAAATGGTCGATTTTCTCCATATTTTGCTTCTTCTATTATATTTTCTTCGTTAACGTGAGGACAATTCTTGGTGAGATGTCCTCCCCCACAACTTTCACAACCCACTTGGATGGCATGAACGGTTTCTCAGAATTTTAGCATATCACGACTTAGATTTTCATTTTTGCTAGCGATGACTGCAATTCTGTCAAAACTTCCGCCTTGGTTTCTTTTGCTTCCTCCATCGTGCCATTTTTGGGAGTGATCAGCCATTTTTTGAATGGCTTCGATTGCTAGAGTAGGAGTCATGTTCGGGATTGGTTCTTATAGTCCAACATCTTTCTAGTAGTTATGTGGATTCCTTTGTAAAAGATGTTGACCTTTTACTGGTTGTTCAGATCGTGTGTAGGACATTTGTAAAGGAGATCGTTGTATCTATCCCAGGCTTGATACAACGTTTTGTCGTCTTCTTGCTTGAAGTTATGGATCTCCAAGAGCTGGTTAGAAATCTTTCGATCCATCTTCTGGTTGCCCCAGTAAGAGTCATGGGGAACACCCTAAGCATAACAACGTCATGAGACATACCCAGAATGTTGAAAAGGCTCACGATATATAAGACATTTTCAACATGCTCATACGCATCTTCGTCCATGTTTCCTGAAAAAGGGTTAGCACGAACCTCCCTCATGAATCGGTCTTTAATTTAGAAACAGACATCATCTCCAATTGCCGGTCTTACGAGATCCAGCCCTTGTTCTGCTCTTGTCAAAGCCAAGTATTCCTCAAGAGTGAGGTCATCAATGTTAACAACTTCCATGGTACATGAAACTTGAAAAGTGATCGTGAGAATTTGAAAAATTTTAAAATAAAACAAAAATGAAAATGAAAAACTTAATAGCAATCCTAATATAACTCCCCGACATCGGCGCCAAAAAATTCATGCAGGTTTTACTGACCAGGTTTTAATATGTATAAAGTCTCGTTATACCTATGGTCTACCCTAATGCACTAACGGGCAGTGTACTCGGTCGTGTGTAGTGTAGTATTCAGTAAAACCGAGGTCGTCCCAAGAGTTATGTGTGTTGGATTAATACTAAGTCTAGGTGTCACAAATTTAATATGATTTTGATAGGGAAATAACTAATTAACTACTAAAGCAAATAAAGGAAAAGGTGTGATCAATAGAGGAGAGTGGTGCTAACCTAGTTATTCATCCTAGCTAGTAATGTCTACGCCTAATTACTTCCAATTACTTCATGTGGGGTCAAACTCGAGAGGACAACATTTGGTCAATTCGCCCTAACCTATCAGCAAAGATGCCACCACTGGAGAAGTTATGTGTCCCTTCATAAGTCCAGTTGTTCTTGGTCCCCTAAGCCAAGTCATTAAGTTCCGCTACATGCTAGATTTATAATAGTGAGTGCCCGGAGCGTTAGCAACTTACACACTCACCCCCTAATTCTTAAGTTCATCCAAATGGTAGGTGATCAGTTGGTCAAATCGCACAAGTAGAAAGGGTCGTCAGTTGGTCATATCTTACCCTTCCCATCTCAGTCCGCTCACCTAGGGTCAGTTGGTCATATTTCCTAGGCAATTGGCCTCTACCGCCATTCAAAACTACCGAAACAAGGGTAGCTACCAATAAACTATGCATGCATACACTTAGAAATAATTATACGGAAGTAAAGTAAACGCAGACAAAACAATGAAGGAATCATAACTAGGACAACACCAAGAGTTGCTTAGCCATTTATATTAATCATAACAATCAATTTAATGTTTAATGGTACGAAATACATGAATCAAAAGTAAAGAAAAGATAAAAAGCTAATGCTTATCGTAGGGGAGTGATTTATCCCTTTGAGATAGCTCCGTATGCTCCTCTAGACCTGCCTCTGGCTTCTTCCCATGTTCTTTGGTTGTGGTGTGTGAAATGAGATGCTTTGAAATGCTGGAAATCGTGGGGTATTTATAGGTCAAGTTTTGGTTACGGCGTAACTATTAAATGAGTTACGCCGTAATCCTCTAATCCTTCGTAAATTACACTAGATCTGCTGGTTATGGCGTAACCTTAGAAGTGGTTAGGCCGTATTCTTCAATAATCTTGGTTACGCCGTAGTTTGACATGAGTTACGGCGTAATTATCAGCGGCGCGGAACCTCATTTGACCTAATATGGTTAAGTCGTAATCTTTGGGAAGAGTTACGCGTAATCTTCTGATAAGTTGGTTTTCTGAGCCACACTTTAGTTACGGCGTAATGTGAGAGAGGAGTTACGCCGTAACTTCTTCAAAGTGAGCATACTATTATAAATCTTCAGTAAACTCTCCAATTCCGCGTCTCTTTAGCTCCAATGCTCGTAGTTTACCTGAAAGTGTAAAACATAGGAAAACAAGCATAAATCCATATAAATGATATAAATTACAAGCATTATCGGGGGAAATTGACACTTAATATTCAGGATAATTTGATGTTATCAGGCTGACACCTCAAAGTTTGACTTGGTTATTGGTAAACTCAAACAATATATTCCACTCCCATTGTTACAGTTTCCAATTTTTATGTTAAATGTTTCATCCATGTTGTCCTTTATGATTTCGGCGCGGACTAATAGTCGAAAACTCACAAAATTTGGTCCATATTGTACAACGTGGCTTGAAACATGTCTTGTGCCATAAATTTCTCAAAAATATAACCCGAGAACGTGACATGCAGCTACTGACTTCACCCATACCATAATCAGGTTTCCATTCGTTCAGCATCTTACTCACTAACTACATTATTGAAACTATCTTCTGATAAGGTTTTAAAAGGTACCTTTTTAAGGGGTCGTTTAAGCCCTTATTTGATCACTTTTGTATCCGTTATTGCTTAATATCGTTCCTTTTCACTTTTTTGGATTTTTCACTTTTCCTTGCTATAATTCGTTATTGCCTATGTTTTCACTAGTTTATTCCC
>BPTQ01000004.1:278351279-278506034 GCA_019973895.1 Chrysanthemum seticuspe
AAAATGAGGCTCGGAAACTATCCGCGACCTAAATGAATGTTATGACTTGAGTTATGATATGTTGTCGTGAATGCGTGATACAATGTTGTGCATGCAAACTCATATGATATTCATACCACTTGTACGTTTTGGAAATAATGTTTATCGTCAAAATATATGTTTATGACATCTCGTCGTATATAAAAATACTCTACATGTAGTTATGTTGAAACAACCTCCTATGATAGTCGCAAAATGGTGCACACCGAGTGTTAGGAAACGAACTCAATAGTTTTGGAAAGCTTGTGTTATTATCTCAAAGTTTTAGTATTTAAGTTTCCATCCTAGAGGTCTCGATCACAAAGAAAAATATTGGTTAAGTATTGTATTTTAGTCCAAAAATATAGTTTAAGGGTGGTTTTCGGCCAAGTTTGAGTGACTATATGTTATTCGTTACAACTCCGCTCAACAAACGGTTTAACATTTTGGAAAATATGCTAGGCGAACTTACTTTTACTAGAAGACATCACGTTATAAAAAGTTCTACATCATTGTTAAAAACGTCCGCCAACATGGTCCTTTAGTTGCCGTAGTATGTTTTTAATAGAGAATATATTAATTTTTCTAATAGAATAAAGTTACGGCAACTTGGTTTATCGCGTGTAATTTACTCGTTACAAGTCCGTTTTCTACGTTTTATATGTCCTTAGCTTCGTATCAAAGTATACTAATATATTTTTGTCAAGTCGACATAATTAATAACACCTAAGTTTCATTTTTGACTCGTAAAGGGTGACATTTTCATGCTGAAATTTCCAGAAAATTATAGTTTTCGTCGCCAACTTGAAAAATTCATAACTTCTTCGTTATAGCTCAGTTTTAATCCGTTCAAGCGGCCACGTTTTCGTTTTAAAGTGTATTTTCTAAATATCTAGCCCAAAATATTATACCCACTGTCGGATTTTCCAGATTTTCAAAACAAGGACAGACCCTTTTGCAAACTTGTCGAAATGAGTTTTTCTCGCGCCAAACCTATTCTAACCCATTCAAAACAACTCCGAAGCTATTATAATCCTACCATACACCTTCTTAGGGTGTCATGGTTTCCTAGACATCACCAAAACTAATATATAACAAGGAATAATTATAGGATGACTTATATATAATCATAACTCTTGAAAATCAATGAAAAAGTGGTACAACATCATATGACTTGCATGTTTTTGCTCAAATATGATGAAATGAATATGAAATGAATATGAAAGATGAAAAATAAACATGAGATGCTTACAAGAATACTTGATGGGGTTTATGAGAACAAAAGGGTTAATCCTAATCACCCAAGGTTTTTATTTCAAAACCTATACAAAGAGTGATACTAGTGTATAATAATCTTGTCTAGAAAAATTTTGGGATGATCCTCCTATGATCCTTGGCTGCCGGTTTTGGAAGAGAGAAAACAAAGAGAGGTTTGATCTTTTTACTTGAGTTTATGAGTAGCATGTGTTGGATTTGAAGTATAATACATTTTTAAGTGAAAGATATTTTGCAAAAACAATGAATCACCCTCCTTGTGTCGACAAGGAGGTTTATTTATTTATTTATTTTTTTAAATTATATAAGTATAATGTCTTGTAAAGTTAAATGAAGTTAAGTGTTAAATTGTATACACATTTGAGTATTTAGGGTAGCGTTAGATAAAAATAAATTTTCATGGGTCAAGATAAAATATATTGAGGTCATAAAAATTATAAAAATACTTTTCTTGAAAGATTTGGGTGAATAAATATTTATCGGGTTGAATTTACAAAAACCGTCGTAATTATATAAACTTAACAATTTATATACAAAATAAATTCAAAACACTGGGTAAACTAATAATAATATTTTTATAAACTTAATATGAGTATAAAATATATTGTGATTAATTTTTGGAAGTATCGTATTAAATGTTCAAAATAATTAATTACGCGATAACGTTTATTTAATAAGAAATTATGCGTTTAATGTGAAATGCAAAACTATGCATGAGCTAATATGATGAATATGGAGTTTGAGAAATGACCGGAAATTGAGAATTGTGACACATGTGTGGGATAGATTTCAAACATTTAGGAGATCTAGATATAATGGAGAAAAAGGTGGAAACTCCAAGCCCACAAGCCCTACCATCACTTGAGGAACACACATCACCTATAACTTTCCCGGAAGAAGTCGAAGAGACTATAGGAGCCCCGATTGATAGAGAACCTTTGGACCAAACGCCACTAGAGAATGTAGGTTTAGATGCTTGTTGGCGTGACTTCTCTCTTAGTCCTAGGGAAGTTCCCAATTTTGATGAACCGGAGCCTCAACCAAAAACCTTACCCAATGTTCCGTCTTTAGATGTGAATCTTGGAATTGAATTAGGCCCCAATCCACCCATCAAAATAAATAGTCTGGGTAGTTGCTTGATAAAGGTGGTAGATTCTAGGCCATGTAGAGTGGAAGCTAATATAGGAGTAACCCATGACCTTACACACTTATATCACCCATTCATGGTTGATAACAAGAAACACTATGGGTTTAAACCGGGTTTATTAGGTCAAGATGGATCCTTAACTAAGAATCTTTTGAAGTTAATAGAAGATGATCCATTTTTAGGAGGGAGATTTGATTCACCTGCTACACCAATAGACTTAGGTAAGGTTATAATGAATGGAGCACACTCCTTTGAGCATATAAATCACCCATCATCCTCTCCTCACGTAGCAAATTTTCACCCTAAGGGTGTGTATTGCTACTATCACCCGCACTTAAACTTAAGTGTAGGAAAAACTTCCCCTTTATCTGTTAAATAAGGGTAGAGTCAGGCTCGTGACTCAAACAAAAACAAGCGCTTCTTGGGAGGCAACCCATGTGTATTTGTTTTTCATTTTCATTTGTGTGTCGTATGTCTTTTATTAATTGTTTATTCTCATGTTTGAATTTGTAAAAATGCTTTATTTTGTCTTTAACCTCATCTTAATTACATATAAAGGTATTTTACATAAGGGATAAGTGTAGGGAGGATTACACACGTTTTCAAAAGAAACGTGAACATGAGAATTAAAATTATTTAAAAGATATATATGTGTGTTTGTTAGAGTCAAATGCTTGTATCGAGTCATAATGGATGTTTTGCAGGAATTTTTCCAGATTCTAAAGATATAAATTTTCCAGAATTTTTTCATAAAATCGCAGACCAGTTTCTGTCAGGATAACCTGACGGCGTCAGTATCACAACCTGACGGCGTCAGGAGGAGTAGAAACTGCTTACTACTTTTTCTCGTTTTCTGTGCTACTTATAAATTTTTGGAATTTTCCAGGTCTTAATTTTCTAGAAAATCTGCAAACATCCATTCCACAAGCATTATATCCTAGTTTAAATCGAGTCTTATATATTATTACCGCCGATTTTACGCGAAGGTTTCGTTTGTTTCTTCAAGTGTGCAGGTTTAATTTATCAAGAAGAAGTTATATAAGATTGGAAGGAGCTTTTCACGCATAAATTCTTCTTGGAAAGAATTTAACCACAAATTCACACACGGATCCTACCGAGCTAATCAGGGGAGTACTAGTTTCTTTCATTTTTTGATTACCTTCCATTATCATAACTTTGATACTTTCGGGGAACATTGGGGACAATGTTCAGTTTAAGTGTAGGGAGGGAAAATAAAACGGGAACTTTGAAACTATGCTTATCCTTGATTATTTGTTTTGTCCAATTGTATTTGTGTAATAAACCATGAGAAAATGTCGGTTAGGGTAATTTTAGCACCAAATTTAAAATTTTTCATGATATATAAGAGTGGGCCATTAGTCTTAACAAAAGCGTCTCACGGATATGAAGTTGCATGACTAGCACAAAAACCCTTTACCACCTAAATTCCACCCAAAATGTGAGGATCGCCCTTAGATTAGTAGGAATTAAAGCATTCATCTTTAATGCTTAGAGTGTGAACCGGTAGTATATTAGATTCTAGAACTTGTTTTGTGATGCATCCTGAGATCGCAAGTAAGACTACACTTGTGTAGTTAGGAATAACTAAATGATAAGAGGCATTAGGATAACCCTTGTTTGATACCCGTAATATAATTACTTCTTCCACCTCGGTTGAGTAATTCCCCCACACCTTTTGCATTGTACTCATCTTTAGTACACGATACCCCTAGTTAACCCCTCAGAGCCTATCCTTTTGCGGGTTCTCGTGATGTTTCGGTTTTTCCGGAATATCAATGAAGAGCATTGTTTACACCCCACCCCAGCCTACCTTGTATGCACTCCCTTTTAGTGCATTATTGATATCACCTTAAACCCTTAGTTCAATTATCTAGTTGCTTGCATGAGTTGCTAAGTCGAGTCATATCCTTTGTATACAGTTTTGGGACGATTGGGATTCATGGGAAAAGTTAAAGTTTATGAAATGACGGGAAGGGAACGTTAAATTCAAATTCCCTTTGTTTGCGTAATAATGTACCCCAAGTGTTTTGATCTTTTCAATTCGGGTCAAATTAGTGTTAGAGTAATAAAAACTCAAGTGTAGGGATGTGCCTATAAATCCCTATCATTTTGATGTTACCGTAGAGGATGGTAGAGTAAAAGTGTATGAAGAAAAAAAAATCGAAAAAAAAATATAGAAAAAGATAAAAGAAAAAAATAGAGTGATTGAAAAAAAAAAAACATACGGGCTACCATCCTACATCTATCCTTTAATTTTATGTTTGTTTATTTCAGTTAGCTAGAGTTTAGAGTGTCGAGTCTTGGCTTAGCAATGTCATTCTTCGTATGCTTGTAACATAAGAGATTTTTGACTTGCCACCACTATATAGCCTATTCCACCAAACCCTTTGTTTCCCTACCGTAAGCCTAACATTAAAACCCTTTAAAGACCTCTTTGATAGTCTTTCCTAGGTGCTTACGCCAAAGCGATGGAGGTTTGATCTATTCTCAAGCCTATGGTAATCTATGTACTAGGACCGGTTAATGAGTGTTTATCTTCCATTTCCAATTTGCTATATTTCATATACACCCGAGAGAGATGTGAGTATCCAAACACCCTATGTGAGGTGCTAGTATGTAATTTCCGTGCTTGTTATGACTTTTGCGGGGCTTATATGTGTTGTGGACTGTTTTAAACCAATGCTTCATGATCTCTAACTTATAAATTAATTGGCTAAAAGCACATTTGCTTGAGGACAAGCAAATACCAAGTGTAGGGATATTTGATAAGGTTTTAAAAGGTACCTTTTTAAGGGGTCGTTTAAGCCCTTATTTGATCACTTTTGTATCCGTTATTGCTTAATATCGTTCCTTTTCACTTTTTAGGTCTCTTGAAGGCAAAATGCTGGAATGGCACTTATTTGGACGAAAAGGCGCGATTATACGAAGAAAATGGCCAAAGTCAGAATCGAGACACTCAAAGCTGCTGAAAACATAAGGTGACGGCGTCAGGTGTTAAGTGTGACGCCGTCGGAGGATCTTTGTGACGGGACAGAAGCCAAAACTCCCATTTTCAAGTGACGACGTCAAGTTATAAAAGAGTAGGCCGCCGCAACTCAGATGGCCTAGATGTAATCCAGACGGCGTCAGAAGCTGAAGAGGACGGCGTCACAAGCATAAGGTGACGCCGACGCAAGTCTAACGTGGCCAAGACGAAACCCTAATGACGGCGACACGACGGCGTCACAAAACATAAAGTGACGCCGTCGCATGTGTAATATTATATATAGAATCCGAATTTTTCAGTATTAGTGTGTAGTCTTTTCGAGTAAAAACCTAAACCGAACCAAGGTTGTCTTGTACAGTATTTTAGGGTTCCAAACCCTATCTTACACCAAGATAAGTGTTTTACTTCATTAATACAATTATGTCTTTGATTATTTGTGTGTATGCTTGCATGTTTTCCATGTCCGGCTAATTTACTTGTGTGTTTGCTTAGGGAATATGAAACTTAATTATTGAATATTGATTGGTTGTTCTTATCTTAGTTGGTTAATGATCTAGTAATGCGATAGGTCAATCGTTGTGTACTTAATGCTTGATTAAATCTTTGTGAACCTTAGAATATGACTCCTTGAGTAGTTGTAAGCTAAACCATCCAAAGAGTGCCTTAGAGTAAGAGTTTATTATCCCTAGTGGGTTTTGTAGACGAAACCCTTTGGTAAGTTCAAAGAGTTAGGGAGAAAAGCATACCCTACAACCTTAGACACACAACGCAACTAGGAATAAGGACGTGACAATTCAACCACCAATAGGAGATAATTAAGGAGTAGTAAAACCTAAGTAAACACATCTTTAAACTATCATATGAGCACACATTAATTAGACATAGACTACATACACCTTAGATTAGATAATTAGAATAGTAGAGTAATCGGTAGAAATACCAACCCCCCAAATTCAAACCCTGAGATTCGTACCTTTCCTTTCCTTAAAAAATTATAAAAAGATAAAAAAATAATCTTCCTCAACCACAACCTTAGCGTAGTAACTTCTCACTAGCATTCCTATTCCCCTAGAGAACGATATCAATACCCGTGACTTACCCTAATACTACACTACAACGATTAGGTTCACTGCATAGGGTGTTGAAAAACGTGCTCGACGAAAAGGAAGTTCCTTTGACCCCGAACGACGCATGTAGCGTTATCATCTTCAACCTCATAAGGTACTACTTCTGAACCACTTTCGGGCCCATCCACATCTTCGGGTACACCTTCATTGAATCGTTGGTGATCATATCATCATAAGAAAAAGCATCTGAAGCAGAAATTAGTGGCAAGATATATACCACCCCCTTTTAACCTTAAAGTAATTAGAAATACTCGGGGTCAGGTAAACATCATAGCTGAGTTATCATAACAACGATGGCCAATATCTGATGTTCACGTACATGAGTTACATCATGTTCTTGGTAAAAGTACTAAAAACAAGTGTAAAATCATGTCTTGGTATTTAAGCTTCTTTTAACCTTCTAGCTGTTAAATATATACTGGTGATCACTTTTTTCCTAGATTTTTAAACCAAACATTGCCAACAATATCATAGACATAAACAACTAATTACATTCATCCAAGTTTCTTTGCATGCTCATTGAACTCTCCAGGAGTATCAACCTACTTGTACTCATCAACTTTAACGTGTTCAATTGATAACCAAACGACTAAATAACCAATGTTGACCACCATATATATATATATATATATATACACTAGTGTCAAAACCCGTCCGATGGACGGGTATGACTTGTGGTTTTTATTTTTATGATTTTGTGGATCAAATATATATTAAAAAAGATTTAGTAGAACAAATATATAATTAAAAGTTAAACTAAACGGTTAATAAGTATAATTGATGTTACCATAATCCATAAAATGCCTAAAAGTAGGTAACTACTTTTTAACATTTTGTTCTAAATAATATTAATCATGAACATCTTTTACATTTGATAATATTATTAACATTTATTATTATTATTTTATTTTTGTTAATTATGTGTATTTAGTTATTGTATATAGGTGGTTCCAGCTGTTATTTTACCAAATTTAGATGATGTTGACGAATTTGAATTATCTGTTAATGGATTTATGGTTTTGTTTGATGTTTGTTGTGATGAGAATATCTATGTATTGTAGGGTTACAAGTGGAGTTTTTTTGTTGATACCCTTTATTTGTTAAGTGGTGATGTTTGTATGTTTACCACGAATAGGGGAAAAAGGGTTTGGTTATATGGTTTTGGTTATAGGGTTACCCGTACCATACGAAAAGTACCCCAACTTCCTCCTTTCTGTGATGTATCTCACAATCCTATTCAAAATTGACCTCGTAAGTTAATATGTTAAAATAAAAATTACAAACAATTTGATGTTATCATCCTTCACATTATGTTATTTCATACGATACCACCATGTAATAATGCTCAGCTTTTGTCGTAAGTATGTAGGACTAACTGAACATGGTGCTATATTTCTCAATAATTAAAATATGAGCTTGTTGTATTTTGTCGGTTTCCATTGTGTTTGGAATTGTGTTTATATTTAACACTCAGTAATATGATATGATTACTGCATGTTGATAGACACAAAGACGGCTTGCACAATGACTTTAGTTCAATCTACTCCCAATCTCTGCCAAATTTATTTCAAGAATCCAAGTTGAGAGATATTCGACTTGGTTTGATGATGATGGGTTTCACCTTATTCATGAGCAACATTTTCCTACTCGTCTAGCATTCTTGCAAGGGCATGATCCTAATGAGGCAGGTAATAATTTGTTTTTGTTTAGTACATATTGATTATTAGTTATTAATGTAAATTGTAATTGATGTAAAAGTTTTGTTCCATTAAAACTTTGTTTTGTGTTTTTTTATTTTGAAGATGACAGATTGGTTCACGGTTGTATTTGGTTAGAGCATGGTGGACACTCAACTAAAGAAGCAACATTCTTTGAATGTACTACTTTACGAATAGAAAGATATGTATATACAATTTTGTATTTTTGTAGTTTATTATTCAAAAATACTTAGAATTTCCTTTATGGTCATATATAAGGAATCCCAAACATCAATAGATGCAATAAAATAGATTATATCATCTAGACAAACAAAGAACAAATGATGCGTTAACCAGGAAGTGTAAAGTCTGGATAACCAGGAAGTGTAAAGTCTAAACAAAGATCTTCAACTGGAGCCCCTCGGAATTTTAAGTGAAATCTGGATAACCAAAGCAGAAGGTTCATAAAATAAAGAATGCAATAATGTAAATCTAGATTTGCTACACAAACTTGCTTACTTGTCCAAGCACAAGTTTGTAGAACGATGTTGAAAGTGGCAGATCCAAAAGACGACCATCTTGAAGAGCTTTCGCCATTACACAACCAAGAAGACGAAAATACTCGATTACTTTAGCAAACTTGCTGCCATAAGATGAATTAGCAGTCAAGGGCCAAGGCCTTGGGAACAACCCAAGTGGTGCTATAATTACGTCCCCAAATGAGCTAGATCTCCACATTCTCAGGTCTGCCCTTTGCAAATCATGACTTAATAGAGTATAAAAAAACTGATTAAACATCTTACATGAAACATGTTTGTGCCATACATAAGATTTGTGTTTTAGATGTGAATTACTGTAAGTCATTGTACTAAACTATCAACATGTCATTGTAATCTCTATTGCAACATCTACCTCATTGAGTGTCATATGTGCCTGGATTAAGGCATTTAAGATTTCAGTTTAACATTACTTACCTGAGCAGACCCAATCTCTCATATATTATAGAATCGGAGGCTTGTGATCAGTGGATTCTGCATTAGTATCAGTTTACATCTGGAACATCAAAGTTCAAGTTGCAAAGGAGGTTGCTATGTTCTTAGTTTGGCAAGACATTTTATCCTTCATTGTATCTGTCACATTACATGGTGGATCACACTACTAAGATCCGGAAGCTAATCGTAAGTGAACCTTTGAACGTCATGATTTGCTTCGGGAGGCATTTTAACTTGCACGTTTTTAACTGTCATGCTGCCAATCATAGACCTTTGATTTTACTGGCACATATTTTATTTTCTACTGTCAGTTTAACTAAAAGTATAAGACTGATAGTCAAAAAGTTCTTCGGATTATGTCGTGGTGCTTTTCTTGTTTTGTGGGAATAATGGAGCATTACTGTTGGTGCAAATTAGTAAGAAAGTATTCAAATCGGTAGCTTATTCATTTTTCCTTTGCTTTAGCTTACACCTCACCTTTAAATGATGAAGCTTGTACAAAGTGATGAAGCCACATTAACTTAACTGATGTTACCCGCTTAACCGACATCCGCAATTTTTCATTGTCAGTAAAATATGCCTCACCTAGCACTGGCACCACCTGAGATTTATTCTTATCCCCTGTTTAAACTGTCTGAAATATGCCTTTGAATGCCCTATAAGCATAATCTATTGCCAACAAAGCTTTCCTTGTGTGAAACAATATACAAGTGTCATCATCTCTTCACTTCCCAATTACAGAATGTCATTATTCATGAACTTATTCAGCTGATTTCGGTCTTTACTGTAATGTCATTGTAGAGTGACGCTGAAAAGGTGTGTAGAAAGATTGCATTTCTAAAGTCAACAGAGAAGGATTCTCAGAGGTTTGGGCGTGTTGGATTTTGTGGGCTTTTTGGGGCCAAAGTTGATCTCTTGGAGTATTACAAAAAGAAGTTAGAAGATCTAGAAGATAATGTGAAGTTGCAACAATCATTGCTTACTGGGAAGGTAGGTGCATCATACATCTGAACCTCATGCTGGCTGGAATCTATGATTTTTACTATTGACATAAACTTCTGTTTCGATGATCATTTTTAATAGGAAGTTCCTGCTGCCTTTGTATCTTTCAAATCATGGCTTGGTGCTGCAATAGCTTTACAAATCCAACAAGGAGAAAATCCTACAGAGTGGCTTACTGAGCGGGCACCAGAGCCCAAAGACATATACTGGCCCTTTTTTTCTGCATCTTTCTTGAGTAGATGGATTGGGAATGTGGTGGTAGTTTTCGCATGTGTTGCTCTCACAATTTTGTTCTTCATAACTGTGATAATAGTGCAGTCTCTCACCCATTTAGAACAGTTGGAGACCTGGTTTCCATTTCTGATAAATGTCTTAAAGATGTGAATTCATTGTATTTAAACAACATTGTTAGTTGTATTGTTATTGAATATTATCTGACAATGGAAAAACAAAGGTGTGACATGGGAAAGAACATAGAAAGAATAATTAATAATCACGAATGTGACCTTAGATATTTCTTAAATTTCCCCTACATATTGTGGTGGTGGCACACCAATTGACTGAGAAGTCCCCACAGGTTCATCGTCTGCTTCTTGCAGGTTGCTGAGACTGATTTTCATGTGCAACATCAACTATAGTCATACCTACATTAGTATCTTGATTTGCCACAGCCTGTGATTCTCAACTTCCAATAGAAACATTAGTTGTGCTCACCTGTTCATCAAAAGGTAGATCTGTTACACCTTTTGAGTCTAAACTTTCAGTAACTTCATTAGCTTTGCCCACACGTACAAGTATTTGTGAGTCAACCTGACACGTACAAGTATCACCCATCTTGCCGGTTAATTAACCGGCATACTTACCATTCCAGCCTCTAATCATTTCCTAAACATTCAGTCTTCTAACTTTTTATTTTCCATAGTTTTAGTGTAGCCAATATCATACAAATGCTGAATGTAATTGGATTAATATGTCAAGCATGTGCAAGCATACTTTCAAAGATGCAGTGTTTTATTCACAAAGCAATCTTAGTGAGCAAGGTACAAAAATAAAAATCAAATTAAAAACTTAGTGACCGGCCACCAAAATACAACTAGAACCAGCTGAGAGGACAGTAATTGTGAAGTTGAAAAGCTGTGTTCAGGGATTTGCTCTAGCAGAATAACTAATTAACAGATGCAAAACTTGCAAGATTACCTGGAAGAAATGATCCTTCAGAATTCGGTAGAGCAACTTCCCATTAAAGGACCAAATGTTGAATCCATTTTCCATTTCATGCACGGAAGTGACTGAAGTTGCAACATACCTAAAAACAGAATCAGTGAAAGACAATTAATTTCCAAATAAAAATACTTCAAAAAACATAAATAATGTTATCCAGTTCTTGTTTAGAAATACCTTCCAGTAGGATCCCATTCTATGTCTGTAGCCATAAAATGCTCAGCGGTAGCCATAGTTTCAGGCTCATCAACATTATAAAACTCCAACTGTCCGTTGAAGCCCTTCAACCCAGCCAAAATAATGAAACGACCACTACGTGACCAAAAGAGAGCATTCGCCTGCTTTTGCTTGAGGGTTGTAAGCTTTAAAACCTTACCGCCCTTTACTGAGTAGAAACTAACATCGGGCCTTGGAGTATCACCATGAATAACTGCAAACATGTGACCCTTTGGCTCCCAAGCAAATGCAATAACCTTGTCATTCTTGTTATCAAGCTCAAAAACCTCAATAGGTATGTCACGCTCTTTGATTCTGAAAAGCTCAAAGCCAGTATAAGCGCTTTTCTTGGTTTTTGTGTAACTGTCAACCTTAACAGCAAGATACTCTCCATTACTTTGCCAATACATTTTGCAATCACTAACACTAAAGAGATTCTTTTGCCTCAACTATTCTTTGCCTGGGATTTGGAAAAGACTCACGTACAGATGTCATATAACAACAAATGTTATTCCCAACTACTAAGTTTTTAGTCTTTCAAAAAGGGTACGTTAGGCCATTAATCTACAATGAATTGTGTTGTGAACTTCTTGTAACATATAAAATCTTTTACTAACACCCATAATTTAGTAATTAACAATACATAATTACATATGTAACAAAATTTCATTAAATATAGAAGTTAAATGAAACGTCTAAACATACTCTTGCAGGTTGATTTCCGCCACCAAGTGCAGGAACAAAAAGTGCAAAGATAGGATCAGTTGGGGACCAACAGAAGTCCATGACGTTTTAAACCTTGATGGATTTCTTGTCAATAAGACTGAAGGTCTCTGTCTCATAAACAGAAATGACATTTCCATGAACAGTGGCAAATGTTCAACTACAAGAGCAACCAACTTCCTTTGACCATCAGCCACTTCACTGCTCAAGGTTCGAGTCATCGATGACGCTGAGTTGATGGCATCCTGGAAACATCAGAGCATCATTGACAATATAGAAAATGTGTAGCAAAAATATAAGAGATGATAGTATTGAAAGAAATGGTCAAAATGCCTTACCCTCAAAGGTACCGCCAAAGGCGAATGTGTAGAATCTACTTGCTGCTGCAGTCCCTTCTAAAATGTAGCATCAAATTGATTAAACATGGCCTTGTGTGAGGTTTCAAAGGTAGGAACAATAGAGCCTTCCATACTCTTACTCAATGCTTCCGGCAAGATAGATGGCAGCCAATTCATAGATCATATCATCCTACGATTAGAAGCAGGCAGGCCCTTAAATACACACCCTCCATCCCAAATATCGTGTCCAAGAAGAAACAAAAAAAACTCAATTTTAGATAATGATATGGCTAAAGAGCCTGGCAGGTGCTGGTGCTAAACCACTTGAGCCTTGTTCGGATGCATTGCTCTCCCCTCTTTCATCGAAAGGCAAGCCTGGTGCTAAACCGCTTATTACATCTTTTTTAACACGTGTGACGATTCCAGACCTGATAAACAATTAAATATATATTAGATTAGAAAACAAAACAATAATAGAATGAATGTAGTATGAATACAATTAAGCAAATAGGAGAGTTACTCGATTAGGACTTAACGAACATCACATCCAGGCTCAAAAGCAATGTGACTATTGTTGTTATTATTTACAGCATCAACAAATGTCTCAAGCCTTTCCTTCTTCACAGCGCTGCTACTACGATCTGTAGCGTTTCTTTTTCTGCAGTCCATGTCAGGAAACCATACAACATCAACAGTTATATCATTGTCTTTTACCACCTTCCAAGCGACGCCATTCACATTGAACTGTACTTTCTTGATCTTGTTAGAACATCATAATTGTAAACAAACCTCCTCCTGTTGAACATCCCTGCCTTTTATTTAGCTAAACTTTTTGTAAGTTACATGTAGACTGCTCCAATTTAGATTGTACTAAAAAATAAAAACTATGATCAAGACTTGAGAATGATTGACCTGGATAACTGTAGGGTGGTTGGATCGTGTGAATTGAGTATCACTTTTGGATGGACATGACTCCTTATTTAGTAGATCATAACCACAAACGAATGATTTGTTTCTAAAACAGTTGTTACTGTAAATCAAAGTAAAACTTACCATGGTAAAAGCAGACTAAGACCCAAAAAATCTCAATTTTGCAGCTTGCTTATCGATTTTAGAGACCCAAATAACGTGATAGGTCCATATCGTTAATCTGAGCTTGACCAACAGGAAACACTTGCTGCCTTTCAACCCTAAAGCCACAATATATTGGACCTTTTTTGTTAAAATTAACATGAACATATTTATTGAATGTATTCAGAAAGGAAAGAAATGTAAACTAAATAGGTAGGAAAATTTGCTAATCATAAATTATCAAAAGCGAAAAAAGTTGACTAAATAGCTAATGCGATAGCAAATGAATAGAAGCAGGGGTGTCCTTACCCATGTCCGGCAGAAAAAGGTCAACCTTTCCATAACACCATTTGTCGAATTAAGGATTGGGCTCTAAGATCCTCCACACGGTAACCAGAATCAGACTCACCTTGATCCAGGTAAGCAGCTGCCTGTAACCAGTGACATCGTTTTCTTGAAAAATATTCTCAAATTCTTTTAGTTCTATATTTTGAACTTCCGTGAATCAAACACGCTTAGATACACACACTCGGTGCGAATTTAATCCATCCATCATGCTCGACCCTCTAACCCATTTTCTTACAAGCTAACTTTTTTTATTATACCAGTCTAGCCCGTTAAACATAAACCCGGATCTACCCATACATAAATGGGTAACTCTAATAAAGGTTACACAAAAAAGCGGATAAAGTAATTAACTTTCTTACATGAGTATCTCGGGGGTTGCTTGGTTCATGGCTGCTATATGTAACCAAATATTTCTCGCTAGGGGAGAAATCAATGAGTTTAACCTACAATAAAAAATAGAATTTTAAGATCACGTGCAGAAGAGGTGACGAAAAACACACATAAGTTGCCAACAAAGAAGAAAAGCATAACCATACACAACCTGTCGATGAGCATATCGCATCAGGCGGTTGAATGTAGAAGCACCACCCAAACAGCAGCTCCCTGTCGGTGAACGGTGGACAAGTAGGTACCCAACGGAGACCACTGAACAAAACTTTCAGTCCAGAACTGCAGACAAGAAGGAACTCCAGCGTAAGCAGCATTTTAACATATAAGAAGAAAGGGACAAGAAAATATATAATTACAGGGCGTTTGTAAACAGGATCAGCCTTCACTTGTCTTGCATCATTCCACAGGACAATCTTCTTTTGATAAACGTATAGGTTATCATAAAAAACATTAACATATTTTGATTTTCTTTTAAGATTTCTACTTTTGATAAACGCATACCTTAACATACATACGATTCTTGTAGAGCTCGGGATCATGTGCTGATAGCTCATCGATAAAGCTATATATAGATAAGCAATCACAAACAGCCCTATACCCATAATCAAAAGCAAAAAAAAAACAAAAGCGAGGAATTGAAGCCCTAAAAAACTCAAAGTCAAGAATTAACTTACATAATTGAATTGATTTAGGTAAAACTTGTTGAATGTAATTTTCTGCTCCATCCCTCAAACTGAAAATTAGGTACACACACGAAAAAAAGGAAGAAAAAAAAAGAAAAAACATAGAAAAATTTACACAAACCTGTAAACAAATAAAAATAAGAAAAGTACCAGATATTCCAATCATGAACACAAAAATCATCACGACTTTAAAGATTGGATACATAAAACATTCAAACCTGCAAAAATCAATAATTGTGCTATGATCAGATTTTATGATTGTACTATACAGGATTGAAGACGAATAATACATTAGGGTTAGCATGGGAGGTAGAATAAATATCGCATTAGGGTTTAACATGTACAAAGGGGCTTGTATTTGATAAGTTTTACTAATTTCCCGGTTATGTTTTTTGAAATGTTTTCTGGTTATCTTTGTTGAAAGGTTTATAGGTTTTTGTTTGCAAACTATAAACCAAAAACCAATGTTGATCTAGTGGTTGGCATACTTGTTAATATTATGCAAGGTTCAAGTTCGAATCCAGTAATATGTCTTTTTACACAAATTCAATCCGAAAATTATGTATGCTTAGGTGGATTTCTAAATTATGACATGGCAACATGCAAATAAAAAATGCTTAGGTTATTTAATTGGAACGATGACATGGAAATACGACATGGCATTATGGGATGCCAAGTGGCATTATGACGTGGCATGCCTCCTCTTATATATAATGTGTATATATATATATATATAGTGAAGCGTTCAAATGAGAAGGGCTTTTTTTGTGAGAATGCGAGAAGTGATCTTAGCCGTTCATCTAATACTCCTTCTAGTTTGAATCCAACAGCTGAGATCAATCCTCCCAACACTAGAGATTTGCGAGCATTTTCAACCTTTTACACTATGTTCTTGAGTTTCAAATAAGTGGAAAAGAAAAGAACATGAAAGAAGTGAAACTAGAAAAAAAGAAAAGAAAGGAAGTAAAGTTAACTTATGTGTGTTCTTGAGATAGGCAGAAAATAAAAGAAATAAAAAACAGATTCATGTTCTCAAGTCTGATGAGATGGAAAAGAAAATGTCACATTTACATGTCTGCCCTTCCTTGATAAATTGCTATAAGGAGACATGAAACTAAACTGAGATATGCACCAGGAAAATAGAGTAAATTGCAGCTAACTGTTTCTATTGGTAAGCCTACGATATGCACCGGGCCGAGTAAATTACAGCTAACTGTTGATTTTCGCCATAAGGAATAAGCTTTCATCCATTGTAATTATTAATAGGTTTTGTCCTCCACTTTGCCATCACATAGCCCTATCTCTACCAAACAACTGATGCATCTCATTGTAATTATTAATCGGTTTTGTCCTCCACTATAAACAAAAAAAATAATAAGATTAACAGAAAGGCTGGAAATAATATAAAACAAAGCTCCAAATGAGAGCCAAACAAGAAAAAGAGTACATCCAAGATACAAGACAGTAGCAACAAAAAGCTACTGCACAACCAAACAACAAACTAAACAAACTTAAGCATTAAGGCTTCTGCAATACATACTTAGACCAGATTTGACCAAAGAAATCGACCACATGGTTGTCAAAAATATATACTTCATACCTCAATAAGGTTTTCCCAGACCTCGTTTTCTGCCTCAATTAACTTGCTAACCGGGTTCCATGAAAAGCCATTTAATCCTCGAAAAATTTCATAGTATCGAGAAAAGTTTGCTTTAAGAATTTTCATACGATTCTTTAGATGTTCTTTTTTTATGTCTGCTTTGAACTTGCTTAGCTCCTCCACCATGCTAGTGTATGCCTGATTATTGAATGTGCCATCGGGTCTGTTACCATTTTCTTGCTCCTTAATCATCGCTTCAATGAACACAACATCCATTTGGGTGGTCCAAATAAGAAGCTCCCTTTTTGTTGTTGTTAAATAACTTCGCGAATTGCTCATTGTTACTTTCTGCATAATAATCAAACATTTTTAACTTAAGTATATCACATATCACGAACAGGGAACATATATAAATAACAAGATTGTAAACATAAATGAAACTATACAAAGAGAAAGTGTGACAAAAAGAAAGTGAATGTTAAGATACTAATTTCTTAAATCACATATAAATTATAGATGTATCAAATTAAACCATAGTTTACAAGATAGAAAGAAATGCATTTCAAGTAACTAAACTGTGAGTAATGATTTTTAAGAAAACATAGCATATTGAGATATTAAACAAAGATGATTTTTGAAAAACTATGTTACCTGAGAACTAGTGATGGTGTATGAGTGAAGAGAAACACAAGAGATGTGTGTTGGTGACTTGGTAAGAAGAGGTGTATGATTGAGGTTGAGAAGGCATATTGGTAAATTTTACTTTTGTTAGGTGAGCCAATATTCCTTTCCTTCCTATTCTCCCCAAAATTGGGCGGAAGATTTTGGAGCCAAAACTTGCAAACGATCCCTCCACACTTCTTTCCTGTTCTCTTCTCTTTCTTCCCAAATTTAACTTGAGAACACACTTTTTTTTTAAGTTCTTTCCACTTCCTTTCTTTTCTTTTAAAAAAAAGGACTTGAGAACATAGTGTTAGTTTTCAGACTACTATAAGATAAAATAAACACACACATCACACATTTAAGTGTGAAACCCATGAACCCAGGAAATTCTCTCAAAATTTTCCCAATGTTCATCATCCTCACCACCATAATAATGCACCGCCGTAATCACCATCCACACGGTTCACCATTCACCACCGATAATTATCATCCTCACCATCAACACAGTTCACCATTCACCACCGATAATTATCATCATCAAAAATGATAACACTCTATCAAGGTTCATCAACACCACCAACCACCACTATGTTCGCCACCGTCCACCACCACAACAATTATCACCGATCACCACAATCCTCCGTCGATCATCATCATCATCATCATCAGTAAGTGCGAATTAAGCTTTCGATTTATAATTTCTTTTGATTCAATGATTTTAGATAAATTATTTTTCGTGTTCTATAAATTTAGTAATTAGTTATATATTTTAGAAATTGATGATGAAATTGAGATGATCTGGATGAATGTGTCTTTCAAGATTTAGTATTTAATTTTCACATGTGAACAAGTTGTTAGAACTTAATTTTCACATGATGTGAGCAAGTTGTTCCAATTTAATTTTCAAGGCGAATTGAATTTATTCAAATGTTTGATCTAGATAAATTCGTTTCCGTGCTTTATATGTTTTATGTTAGCTATTAGTTATGTTGATGAGTAATTTAGATGATTATGTAAACATGATGAAGAAAATGAAAGTTGAACTGTCTTCTTCTCGTTGTTTGTCAACACACACTAGGTGTTCGCTGAAATGCTAGTTGTCTTCACATGTGAAGATAGGTTGATGTTTTTTATTGGCACCCATTGTTATCTTAGTTCATGTAATAAAACCTCGTGAGCTTCAAGGTTTTGTATATTATATATGTATAATTAGAAATTTATGGTGGTTGTAACTGATATAGCCTACCTCATTTAGTAGTTTGGTCTAAATGGTCACCAATAGTGGTCCTTTTTTTCAGATATGTGGCAGGGGGTCATTAGGTTTATATGTCAAGCTCTTGGGCGTGTCAACTTTTTTAGCTAACGTCCAGTTTGTGAACCCTTATTGCATAAGTCATAAGCAAGTTGTAGCATAGTTTATAAGCAATGTAAAAGCCTATTAGATTCATCACATGTTTCAAATGTGGATTGTTTTGTTGTAAACGGTGCATTTGCTTTTTGCTCCTATATGGCAGGTGAAGAAAATGGCGCTTTATGCAGTGGATATTGCTCTTAAGGACTTGACAGATCCAAATAGAACCAAGTAAGTTTGAAGCATTCTTTATGTATCATGTTAGTTTCTTGGCTCCATATAATAGAATCCATCTTCTTGTTTGGTCCAAGGTTAAGTTTGTATTTTTCAAGTGTTATTAAGTCTAGTATTTTTAGTATAGACCAGCATCAGTATAACCCTTGCATTGCATGCTTAGCAGAACCTAGAAAATAAGAATACATGTACTGGAAATGTTTACAACGATAGTTTTGTATGGATGAGATTTTGACCAACTGATGGTTATATGGATTCTCATTTCAAAGAAAAGGCTAAGCGCGTAGAGAATAAATCTGTGAATGATAAATTCAAGGGGAGATCCAGGAAGGGGAGACCCAAGAAAGAGTAATCCAAGAAGTGTTTTGTATAATAGAACGCTGGAACATACCAAGAAATGGCTGTTTGGACTGCCTTTTTGTACGGTATAATCTTATTATATGTTGTAGTAACCCGAGAACGTGACATGCAGCTACTGACTTCACCCATACCATAATCAGGTTTCCATTCGTTCAGCATCTTACTCACTAACTACATTATTGAAACTATCTTCTGATAAGGTTTTAAAAGGTACCTTTTTAAGGGGTCGTTTAAGCCCTTATTTGATCACTTTTGTATCCGTTATTGCTTAATATCGTTCCTTTTCACTTTTTAGGTCTCTTGAAGGCAAAATGCTGGAATGGCACTTATTTGGATGAAAAGGCGCGATTATACGAAGAAAATGGCCAAAGTCAGAATCGAGACACTCAAAGCTGCTGAAAACATAAGGTGACGGCGTCAGGTGTTAAGTGTGACGCCGTCGGAGGATCTTTGTGACGGGACAGAAGCCAAAACTCCCATTTTCAAGTGACGACGTCAAGTTATAAAAGAGTAGGCCGCCGCAACTCAGACGGCCTAGATGTAATCCAGACGGCTTCAGAAGCTGAAGAGGACGGCGTCACAAGCATAAGGTGACGCCGTCGCAAGTCTAACGTGGCCAAGACGAAACCCTAATGACGGCGACACGACGGCGTCACAAAACATAAAGTGACGCCGTCGCATGTGTAATATTATATATAGAATCCGAATTTTTCAGTATTAGTGTGTAGTCTTTTGGAGTAAAAACCTAAACCGAACCAAGGCTGTCTTGTACAGTATTTTAGGGTTCCAAACCCTATCTTACACCAAGATAAGTGTTTTACTTCATTAATACAATTATGTCTTTGATTATTTGTGTGTATGCTTGCATGTTTTCCATGTCCGGCTAATTTACTTGTGTGTTTGCTTAGGGAATATGAAACTTAATTATTGAATATTGATTGGTTGTTTCTTATCTTAGTTGGTTAATGATCTAGTAATGCGATAGGTCATTCGTTGTGTACTTAATGCTTGATTAAATCTTTGTAAACCTTAGAATATGACTCCTTGAGTAGTTGTAAGCTAAACCATCCAAAGAGTGCCTTAGAGTAAGAGTTTATTATCCCTAGTGGGTTTTGTAGACGAAACCCTTTGGTAAGTTCAAAGTGTTAGGGAGAAAAGCATACCCTACAACCTTAGACACACAACGCAACTAGGAATAAGGACGTGACAATTCAACCACCAATAGGAGATAATTAAGGAGTAGTAAAACCTAAGTAAACACATCTTTAAACTATCATACGAGCACACATTAATTAGACATAGACTACATACACCTTAGATTAGATAATTAGAATAGTAGAGTAATCGGTAGAAATACCAACCCCCCAAATTCAAACCCCAAGATTCGTACCTTTCCTTTCCTTAAAAAATTATAAAAAGATAAAAAAATAATCTTCCTCAACCACAACCTTAGCGTAGTAACTTCTCACTAGCATTCCTATTCCCCTAGAGAACGATATCAATACCCATGGCTTACCCTAATACTACACTACAACGATTAGGTTCACTGCCTAGGGTGTTGAAAAACTTGCTCGACGAAAAGGAAGTTCCTTTGACCCCGAACGACGCGTGTAGCGTTATCAAGTTTTTGGCACCGCTGCCGGGGAATAGTTATTGCTTAGGCTTGATTTCTATCTCGTTTAGGTCTACTCACAAGATTCCTATCAAGTGAGATTTTTTTTTTCTTTTTATTAGCTTCCTTGTAGTCTATCCCCCTTCTTTGTGTTTGTGTTCGTAAAACCCTTTTCATGTGTCGCTATGGCAAGTGGAATTGAATTTGAATCATTAACAAATGAGGATCAATTGAGTTTAGTAGCTTGGTGTTCTAATGAAAATGTGAGTGATCTTAGAGATATCCAAAAGGAGACGGGTGTAAGGTTGGATGGATTTGATAAATTTTGTGCTTGCGTGGCTTCTATTCAACGATCATTATTAGAATCAACTCCTTTTAGTGAAACCCTCTGGAAAAAATTTTAAGAAAAGCGTCCTAAGTATAAACCATCAATTGTTACAACTTGAGGAAATGGATAAGGAGGATTTATCCAACCTTAGGCATCATGATCAAAAAGACCTAGTTTTTAAGAACATGGAACCTAAACCTGAACAAGATTGTGAGATGGTTATAGTTGAAATACCTAGTTGCATGTTGTCACACCCCCAAAATATCGCAGCGGAACGATAGTGTCATTGGGGTATGACGTCATAGCACAAAGTATGGATAAAGAAAACGACCTCTAAAATGAGACGTTTTGGAAAGTTTACCATTCGATTACATAAGTTAAAGTTTACAAGACAAGAAATCCCAAAGTTTGATAATACATAAAGGTTTACAAAACATGTCGAATGGTAATTGTGAAAAGCATAAGAATCCAATGTATGCCATGTGACCCAAAAGCTCCATGAAATGCTATCGCCTTACAACCTGAGATAAACATGCTAAAAAGTGTCAACACAAAGGTTGGCGAGTTCATAAGTTTGTGATGAAATGTAAAGCCTTTCGAAATCGTTTATGCAGCAAAGGCATTGTAAATCCACTCAGTTCCAAGTTCCGCCCATACAAAACTTGTAACCTGTGTGTTTACAACCCATTGCCAAATTATGGAATCGTCAACCTTGTTTGTAAGTAGGACATATGTGCTTACGATATATACAAGTACTTAATGCAAAGAATCACAGCCAACTGAACCTCTTGACAAGTCTAAATTGTTTGTTATGTTTCATTGAATAACATATTATATTCACCCCAGGTCACGTCATCAAGGACCCAAGGGTGGGGGCGTCAGCCCGATAGTACTATCAATACCTCTCTGCCGGCTCCCGCAGGAGTTAACCAGTTGCTAAAGTATGTATGTTGATGCATAATTGAAAACAAGTTTAGCACATTAAGGCACATATCGCAATAAACCACACATAATGTCCAAAGTGTATAAGAAGTATAGTGTAACACAATTGTATAAATGGTTTGAGTATTCGCAAGAGTAAAAACAAGTATTTAAGCATGTATCTCCCCCAAAGAGTTTGTAAGAATTTAAACGAGTAAAAGCGGGGTATGAACTCACCTGGTATGATTGATATGCTAACAAAATGAAGTGCATGAAAATGAGGCTCGGAAACTATCCGCGACCTAAATGAATGTTATGACTTGAGTTATGATATGTTGTCGTGAATGCGTGATACAATGTTGTGCATGCAAACTCATATGATATTCATACCACTTGTACGTTTTGGAAATAATGTTTATCGTCAAAATATATGTTTATGACATCTCGTCGTATATAAAAATACTCTACATGTAGTTATGTTGAAACAACCTCCTATGATAGTCGCAAAATGGTGCACACCGAGTGTTAGGAAACGAACTCAATAGTTTTGGAAAGCTTGTGTTATTATCTCAAAGTTTTAGTATTTAAGTTTCCATCCTAGAGGTCTCGATCACAAAGAAAAATATTGGTTAAGTATTGTATTTTAGTCCAAAAATATAGTTTAAGGGTGGTTTTCGGCCAAGTTTGAGTGACTATATGTTATTCGTTACAACTCCGCTCAACAAACGGTTTAACATTTTGGAAAATATGCTAGGCGAACTTACTTTTACTAGAAGACATCACGTTATAAAAAGTTCTACATCATTGTTAAAAACGTCCGCCAACATGGTCCTTTAGTTGCCGTAGTATGTTTTTAATAGAGAATATATTAATTTTTCTAATAGAATAAAGTTACGGCAACTTGGTTTATCGCGTGTAATTTACTCGTTACAAGTCCGTTTTCTACGTTTTATATGTCCTTAGCTTCGTATCAAAGTATACTAATATATTTTTGTCAAGTCGACATAATTAATAACACCTAAGTTTCATTTTTGACTCGTAAAGGGTGACATTTTCATGCTGAAATTTCCAGAAAATTATAGTTTTCGTCGCCAACTTGAAAAATTCATAACTTCTTCGTTATAGCTCAGTTTTAATCCGTTCAAGCGGCCACGTTTTCGTTTTAAAGTGTATTTTCTAAATATCTAGCCCAAAATATTATACCCACTGTCGGATTTTCCAGATTTTCAAAACAAGGACAGACCCTTTTGCAAACTTGTCGAAATGAGTTTTTCTCGCGCCAAACCTATTCTAACCCATTCAAAACAACTCCGAAGCTATTATAATCCTACCATACACCTTCTTAGGGTGTCATGGTTTCCTAGACATCACCAAAACTAATATATAACAAGGAATAATTATAGGATGACTTATATATAATCATAACTCTTGAAAATCAATGAAAAAGTGGTACAACATCATATGACTTGCATGTTTTTGCTCAAATATGATGAAATGAATATGAAAGATGAAAAATAAACATGAGATGCTTACAAGAATACTTGATGGGGTTTATGAGAACAAAAGGGTTAATCCTAATCACCCAAGGTTTTTATTTCAAAACCTATACAAAGAGTGATACTAGTGTATAATAATCTTGTCTAGAAAATTTTTGGGATGATCCTCCTATGATCCTTGGCTGCCGGTTTTGGAAGAGAGAAAACAAAGAGAGGTTTGATCTTTTTACTTGAGTTTATGAGTAGCATGTGTTGGATTTGAAGTATAATACATTTTTAAGTGAAAGATATTTTGCAAAAACAATGAATCACCCTCCTTGTGTCGACAAGGAGGTTTATTTATTTATTTATTTATTTATTTATTTTTTTAAATTATATAAGTATAATGTCTTGTAAAGTTAAATGAAGTTAAGTGTTAAATTGTATACACATTTGAGTATTTAGGGTAGCGTTAGATAAAAATAAATTTTCATGGGTCAAGATAAAATATATTGAGGTCATAAAAATTATAAAAATACTTTTCTTGAAAGATTTGGGTGAATAAATATTTATCGGGTTGAATTTACAAAAACCGTCGTAATTATATAAACTTAACAATTTATATACAAAATAAATTCAAAACACTGGGTAAACTAATAATAATATTTTTATAAACTTAATATGAGTATAAAAATATATTGTGATTAATTTTTGGAAGTATCGTATTAAATGTTCAAAATAATTAATTACGCGATAACGTTTATTTAATAAGAAATTATGCGTTTAATGTGAAATGCAAAACTATGCATGAGCTAATATGATGAATATGGAGTTTGAGAAATGACCGGAAATTGAGAATTGTGACACATGTGTGGGATAGATTTCAAACATTTAGGAGATCTAGATATAATGGAGAAAAAGGTGGAAACTCCAAGCCCACAAGCCCTACCATCACTTGAGGAACACACATCACCTATAACTTTCCCGGAAGAAGTCGAAGAGACTATAGGAGCCCCGATTGATAGAGAACCTTTGGACCAAACGCCACTAGAGAATGTAGGTTTAGATGCTTGTTGGCGTGACTTCTCTCTTAGTCCTAGGGAAGTTCCCAATTTTGATGAACCGGAGCCTCAACCAAAAACCTTACCCAATGTTCCGTCTTTAGATGTGAATCTTGGAATTGAATTAGGCCCCAATCCACCCATCAAAATAAATAGTATGGGTAGTTGCTTGATAAAGGTGGTAGATTCTAGGCCATGTAGAGTGGAAGCTAATATAGGAGTAACCCATGACCTTACACACTTATATCACCCATTCATGGTTGATAACAAGAAACACTATGGGTTTAAACCGGGTTTATTAGGTCAAGATGGATCCTTAACTAAGAATCTTTTGAAGTTAATAGAAGATGATCCATTTTTAGGAGGGAGATTTCATTCACCTGCTACACCAATAGACTTAGGTAAGGTTATAATGAATGGAGCACACTCCTTTGAGCATATAAATCACCTATCATCCTCTCCTCACGTAGCAAATTTTCACCCTAAGGGTGTGTATTGCTACTATCACCCGCACTTAAACTTAAGTGTAGGAAAAACTTCCCCTTTATCTGTTAAATAAGGGTAGAGTCAGGCTCGTGACTCGAACAAAAACAAGCGCTTCTTGGGAGGCAACCCATGTGTATTTGTTTTTCATTTTCATTTGTGTGTCGTATGTCTTTTATTAATTGTTTATTCTCATGTTTGAATTTGTAAAAATGCTTTATTTTGTCTTTAACCTCATCTTAATTACATATAAAGGTATTTTACATAAGGGATAAGTGTAGGGAGGATTACACACGTTTTCAAAAGAAACGTGAACATGAGAATTACAATTATTTAAAAGATATATATGTGTGTTTGTTAGAGTCAAATGCTTGTATCGAGTCATAATGGATGTTTTGCAGGAATTTTTCCAGATTCTAAAGATATAAATTTTCCAGAATTTTTTCATAAAATCGCAGACCAGTTTCTGTCAGGATAACCTGACGGCGTCAGTATCACAACCTGACGGCGTCAGGAGGAGTAGAAACTGCTTACTACTTTTTCTCGTTTTCTGTGCTACTTATAAATTTTTGGAATTTTCCAGGTCTTAATTTTCTAGAAAATCTGCAAACATCCATTCCACAAGCATTATATCCTAGTTTAAATCGAGTCTTATATATTATTACCGCCGATTTTACGCGAAGGTTTCGTTTGTTTCTTCAAGTGTGCAGGTTTAATTTATCAAGAAGAAGTTACATAAGATTGGAAGGAGCTTTTCACACATAAATTCTTCTTGGAAAGAATTTAACCACTACTTCACACACGGATCCTACCGAGCTAATCAGGGGAGTACTAGTTTCTTTCATTTTTTGATTACCTTCCATTATCATAACTTTGATACTTTCGGGGAACATTGGGGACAATGTTCAGTTTAAGTGTAGGGAGGGAAAATAAAACGGGAACTTTGAAACTATGCTTATCCTTGATTATTTGTTTTGTCCAATTGTATTTGTGTAATAAACCATGAGAAAATGTCGGTTAGGGTAATTTTAGCACCAAATTTAAATTTTTTCATGATATATAAGAGTGGGCCATTAGTCTTAACAAAAGCGTCTCACGGATAGGAAGTTGCATGACTAGCACAAAAACCCTTTACCACCTAAATTTCACCCAAAATGTGAGGATCGCCCTTAGATTAGTAGGAATTAAAGCATTCATATTTAATGCTTAGAGTGTGAACCGGTAGTATATTAGATTCTAGAACTTGTTTTGTGATGCATCCTGAGATCGCAAGTAAGACTACACTTGTGTAGTTAGGAATAACTAAATGATAAGAGGCATTAGGATAACCCTTGTTTGATACCCGTAATATAATTACTTCTTCCACCTCGGTTGAGTAATTCCCCCACACCCTTTGCATTGTACTCATCTTTAGTACACGATACCCCTAGTTAACCCCTCAGAGCCTATCCTTTTCGCGGTTCTCGTGATGTTTCGGTTTTTCCGGAATATCAATGAAGAGCATTGTTTACACCCCACCCCAGCCTACCTTGTATGCACTCACTTTTAGTGCATTATTGATATCACCTTAAACCCTTAGTTCAATTATCTAGTTGCTTGCATGAGTTGCTAAGTCGAGTCATATCCTTTGTATACAGTTTTGGGACGATTGGGATTCATGGGAAAAGTTAAAGTTTATGAAATGACGGGAAGGGAACGTTAAATTCAAATTCCCTTTGTTTGCGTAATAATGTACCCCAAGTGTTTTGATCTTTTCAATTCGGGTCAAATTAGTGTTAGAGTAATAAAAACTCAAGTGTAGGGATGTGCCTATAAATCCCTATCATTTTGATGTTACCGTAGAGGATGGTAGAGTAAAAGTGTATGAAGAAAAAAAAATCGAAAAAAAAATATAGAAAAAGATAAAAGAAAAAAATAGAGTGTTTGAAAAAAAAAAACATACGGGCTACCATCCTACATCTATCCTTTAATTTTATGTTTGTTTATTTCAGTTAGCTAGAGTTTAGAGTGTCGAGTCTTGGCTTAGCAATGTCATTCTTCGTATGCTTGTAACATAAGAGATTTTTGACTTGCCACCACTATATAGCCTATTCCACCAAACCCTTTGTTTCCCTACCGTAAGCCTAACATTAAAACCCTTTAAAGACCTCTTTGATAGTCTTTCCTAGGTGCTTACGCCAAAGCGATGGAGGTTTGATCTATTCTCAAGCCTATGGTAATCTATGTACTAGGACCGGTTAATGAGTGTTTATCTTCCATTTCCAATTTGCTATATTTCATATACACCCGAGAGAGATGTGAGTATCCAAACACCCTATGTGAGGTGCTAGTATGTAATTTTCGTGCTTGTTATGACTTTTGCGGGGCTTATATGTGTTGTGGACTGTTTTAAACCAATGCTTCATGATCTCTAACTTATAAATTAATTGGCTAAAAGCACATTTGCTTGAGGACAAGCAAATACCAAGTGTAGGGATATTTGATAAGGTTTTAAAAGGTACCTTTTTAAGGGGTCGTTTAAGCCCTTATTTGATCACTTTTGTATCCGTTATTGCTTAATATCGTTCCTTTTTACTTTTTAGGTCTCTTGAAGGCAAAATGCTGGAATGGCACTTATTTGGACGAAAAGGCGCGATTATACGAAGAAAATGGCCAAAGTCAGAATCGAGACACTCAAAGCTGCTGAAAACATAAGGTGACGGCGTCAGGTGTTAAGTGTGACGCCGTCGGAGGATCTTTGTGACGGGACAGAAGCCAAAACTCCCATTTTCAAGTGACGACGTCAAGTTATAAAAGAGTAGGCCGCCGCAACTCAGATGGCCTAGATGTAATCCAGACGGCGTCAGAAGCTGAAGAGGACGGCGTCACAAGCATAAGGTGACGCCGACGCAAGTCTAACGTGGCCAAGACGAAACCCTAATGACGGCGACACGACGGCATCACAAAACATAAAGTGACGCCGTCGCATGTGTAATATTATATATAGAATCCGAATTTTTCAGTATTAGTGTGTAGTCTTTTCGAGTAAAAACCTAAACCGAACCAAGGTTGTCTTGTACAGTATTTTAGGGTTCCAAACCCTATCTTACACCAAGATAAGTGTTTTACTTCATTAATACAATTATGTCTTTGATTATTTGTGTGTATGCTTGCATGTTTTCCATGTTCGGCTAATTTACTTGTGTGTTTGCTTAGGGAATATGAAACTTAATTATTGAATATTGATTGGTTGTTCTTATCTTAGTTGGTTAATGATCTAGTAATGCGATAGGTCATTCGTTGTGTACTTAATGCTTGATTAAATCTTTGTGAACCTTAGAATATGACTCCTTGAGTAGTTGTAAGCTAAACCATCCAAAGAGTGCCTTAGAGTAAGAGTTTATTATCCCTAGTGGGTTTTGTAGACGAAACCCTTTGGTAAGTTCAAAGAGTTAGGGAGAAAAGCATACCCTACAACCTTAGACACACAACGCAACTAGGAATAAGGACGTGACAATTCAACCACCAATAGGAGATAATTAAGGAGTAGTAAAACCTAAGTAAACACATCTTTAAACTATCATATGAGCACACATTAATTAGACATAGACTACATACACCTTAGATTAGATAATTAGAATAGTAGAGTAATCGGTAGAAATACCAACCCCCCAAATTCAAACCCTGAGATTCGTACCTTTCCTTTCCTTAAAAAATTATAAAAAGATAAAAAAATAATCTTCCTCAACCACAACCTTAGCGTAGTAACTTCTCACTAGCATTCCTATTCCCCTAGAGAACGATATCAATACCCGTGGCTTACCCTAATACTACACTACAACGATTAGGTTCACTGCATAGGGTGTTGAAAAACTTGCTCGACGAAAAGGAAGTTCCTTTGACCCCGAACGACGCATGTAGCGTTATCATCTTCAACCTCATAAGGTATTACTTCTGAACCACTTTCGGGCCCATCCACATCTTCGGGTACACCTTCATTGAATCATTGGTGATCATATCATCATAAGAAAAAGCATCTGAAGCAGAAATTAGTGGCAAGATATATACCACCCCCTTTTAACCTTAAAGTAATTAGAAATACTCGGGGTCAGGTAAACATCATAGCTGAGTTATCATAACAACGATGGCCAATATCTGATGTTCACGTACATGAGTTACATCATGTTCTTGGTAAAAGTACTAAAAACAAGTGTAAAATCATGTCTTGGTATTTAAGCTTCTTTTAACCTTCTAGCTGTTAAATATATACTGGTGATCACTTTTTTCCTAGATTTTTAAACCAAACATTGCCAACAATATCATAGACATAAACAACTAATTACATTCATCCAAGTTTCTTTGCATGCTCATTGAACTCTCCAGGAGTATCAACCTACTTGTACTCATCAACTTTAACGTGTTCAATTGATAACCAAACGACTAAATAACCAATGTTGACCACCATATATATATATATATATACACTAGTGTCAAAACCCGTCCGATGGACGGGTATGACTTGTGGTTTTTATTTTTATGATTTTGTGGATCAAATATATATTAAAAAAGATTTAGTAGAACAAATATATAATTAAAAGTTAAACTAAACGGTTAATAAGTATAATTGATGTTACCATAATCCATAAAATGCCTAAAAGTAGGTAACTACTTTTTAACATTTTGTTCTAAATAATATTAATCATGAACATCTTTTACATTTGATAATATTATTAACATTTATTATTATTATTTTATTTTTGTTAATTATGTGTATTTAGTTATTGTATATAGGTGGTTCCAGCTGTTATTTTACCAAATTTAGATGATGTTGACGAATTTGAATTATCTGTTAATGGATTTATGGTTTTGTTTGATGTTTGTTGTGATGAGAATATCTATGTATTGTAGGGTTACAAGTGGAGTTTTTTTGTTGATACCCTTTATTTGTTAAGTGGTGATGTTTGTATGTTTACCACGAATAGGGGAAAAAGGGTTTGGTTATATGGTTTTGGTTATAGGGTTACCCGTACCATACGAAAAGTACCCCAACTTCCTCCTTTCTGTGATGTATCTCACAATCCTATTCAAAATTGACCTCGTAAGTTAATATGTTAAAATAAAAATTACAAACAATTTGATGTTATCATCCTTCACATTATGTTATTTCATACGATACCACCATGTAATAATGCTCAGCTTTTGTCGTAAGTATGTAGGACTAACTGAACATGGTGCTATATTTCTCAATAATTAAAATATGAGCTTGTTGTATTTTGTCGGTTTCCATTGTGTTTGGAATTGTGTTTATATTTAACACTCAGTAATATGATATGATTACTGCATGTTGATAGACACAAAGACGGCTTGCACAATGACTTTAGTTCAATCTACTCCCAATCTCTGCCAAATTTATTTCAAGAATCCAAGTTGAGAGATATTCGACTTGGTTTGATGATGATGGGTTTCACCTTATTCATGAGCAACATTTTCCTACTCGTCTAGCATTCTTGCAAGGGCATGATCCTAATGAGGCAGGTAATAATTTGTTTTTGTTTAGTACATATTGATTATTAGTTATTAATGTAAATTGTAATTGATGTAAAAGTTTTGTTCCATTAAAACTTTGTTTTGTGTTTTTTTATTTTGAAGATGACAGATTGGTTCACGGTTGTATTTGGTTAGAGCATGGTGGACACTCAACTAAAGAAGCAACATTCTTTGAATGTACTACTTTACGAATAGAAAGATATGTATATACAATTTTGTATTTTTGTAGTTTATTATTCAAAAATACTTAGAATTTCCTTTATGGTCATATATAAGGAATCCCAAACATCAATAGATGCAATAAAATAGATTATATCATCTAGACAAACAAAGAACAAATGATGCGTTAACCAGGAAGTGTAAAGTCTGGATAACCAGGAAGTGTAAAGTCTAAACAAAGATCTTCAACTGGAGCCCCTCGGAATTTTAAGTGAAATCTGGATAACCAAAGCAGAAGGTTCATAAAATAAAGAATGCAATAATGTAAATCTAGATTTGCTACACAAACTTGCTTACTTGTCCAAGCACAAGTTTGTAGAACGATGTTGAAAGTGGCAGATCCAAAAGACGACCATCTTGAAGAGCTTTCGCCATTACACAACCAAGAAGACGAAAATACTCGATTACTTTAGCAAACTTGCTGCCATAAGATGAATTAGCAGTCAAGGGCCAAGGCCTTGGGAACAACCCAAGTGGTGCTATAATTACGTCCCCAAATGAGCTAGATCTCCACATTCTCAGGTCTGCCCTTTGCAAATCATGACTTAATAGAGTATAAAAAAACTGATTAAACATCTTACATGAAACATGTTTGTGCCATACATAAGATTTGTGTTTTAGATGTGAATTACTGTAAGTCATTGTACTAAACTATCAACATGTCATTGTAATCTCTATTGCAACATCTACCTCATTGAGTGTCATATGTGCCTGGATTAAGGCATTTAAGATTTCAGTTTAACATTACTTACCTGAGCAGACCCAATCTCTCATATATTATAGAATCGGAGGCTTGTGATCAGTGGATTCTGCATTAGTATCAGTTTACATCTGGAACATCAAAGTTCAAGTTGCAAAGGAGGTTGCTATGTTCTTAGTTTGGCAAGACATTTTATCCTTCATTGTATCTGTCACATTACATGGTGGATCACACTACTAAGATCCGGAAGCTAATCGTAAGTGAACCTTTGAACGTCATGATTTGCTTCGGGAGGCATTTTAACTTGCACGTTTTTAACTGTCATGCTGCCAATCATAGACCTTTGATTTTACTGGCACATATTTTATTTTCTACTGTCAGTTTAACTAAAAGTATAAGACTGATAGTCAAAAAGTTCTTCGGATTATGTCGTGGTGCTTTTCTTGTTTTGTGGGAATAATGGAGCATTACTGTTGGTGCAAATTAGTAAGAAAGTATTCAAATCGGTAGCTTATTCATTTTTCCTTTGCTTTAGCTTACACCTCACCTTTAAATGATGAAGCTTGTACAAAGTGATGAAGCCACATTAACTTAACTGATGTTACCCGCTTAACCGACATCCGCAATTTTTCATTGTCAGTAAAATATGCCTCACCTAGCACTGGCACCACCTGAGATTTATTCTTATCCCCTGTTTAAACTGTCTGAAATATGCCTTTGAATGCCCTATAAGCATAATCTATTGCCAACAAAGCTTTCCTTGTGTGAAACAATATACAAGTGTCATCATCTCTTCACTTCCCAATTACAGAATGTCATTATTCATGAACTTATTCAGCTGATTTCGGTCTTTACTGTAATGTCATTGTAGAGTGACGCTGAAAAGGTGTGTAGAAAGATTGCATTTCTAAAGTCAACAGAGAAGGATTCTCAGAGGTTTGGGCGTGTTGGATTTTGTGGGCTTTTTGGGGCCAAAGTTGATCTCTTGGAGTATTACAAAAAGAAGTTAGAAGATCTAGAAGATAATGTGAAGTTGCAACAATCATTGCTTACTGGGAAGGTAGGTGCATCATACATCTGAACCTCATGCTGGCTGGAATCTATGATTTTTACTATTGACATAAACTTCTGTTTCGATGATCATTTTTAATAGGAAGTTCCTGCTGCCTTTGTATCTTTCAAATCATGGCTTGGTGCTGCAATAGCTTTACAAATCCAACAAGGAGAAAATCCTACAGAGTGGCTTACTGAGCGGGCACCAGAGCCCAAAGACATATACTGGCCCTTTTTTTCTGCATCTTTCTTGAGTAGATGGATTGGGAATGTGGTGGTAGTTTTCGCATGTGTTGCTCTCACAATTTTGTTCTTCATAACTGTGATAATAGTGCAGTCTCTCACCCATTTAGAACAGTTGGAGACCTGGTTTCCATTTCTGATAAATGTCTTAAAGATGTGAATTCATTGTATTTAAACAACATTGTTAGTTGTATTGTTATTGAATATTATCTGACAATGGAAAAACAAAGGTGTGACATGGGAAAGAACATAGAAAGAATAATTAATAATCACGAATGTGACCTTAGATATTTCTTAAATTTCCCCTACATATTGTGGTGGTGGCACACCAATTGACTGAGAAGTCCCCACAGGTTCATCGTCTGCTTCTTGCAGGTTGCTGAGACTGATTTTCATGTGCAACATCAACTATAGTCATACCTACATTAGTATCTTGATTTGCCACAGCCTGTGATTCTCAACTTCCAATAGAAACATTAGTTGTGCTCACCTGTTCATCAAAAGGTAGATCTGTTACACCTTTTGAGTCTAAACTTTCAGTAACTTCATTAGCTTTGCCCACACGTACAAGTATTTGTGAGTCAACCTGACACGTACAAGTATCACCCATCTTGCCGGTTAATTAACCGGCATACTTACCATTCCAGCCTCTAATCATTTCCTAAACATTCAGTCTTCTAACTTTTTATTTTCCATAGTTTTAGTGTAGCCAATATCATACAAATGCTGAATGTAATTGGATTAATATGTCAAGCATGTGCAAGCATACTTTCAAAGATGCAGTGTTTTATTCACAAAGCAATCTTAGTGAGCAAGGTACAAAAATAAAAATCAAATTAAAAACTTAGTGACCGGCCACCAAAATACAACTAGAACCAGCTGAGAGGACAGTAATTGTGAAGTTGAAAAGCTGTGTTCAGGGATTTGCTCTAGCAGAATAACTAATTAACAGATGCAAAACTTGCAAGATTACCTGGAAGAAATGATCCTTCAGAATTCGGTAGAGCAACTTCCCATTAAAGGACCAAATGTTGAATCCATTTTCCATTTCATGCACGGAAGTGACTGAAGTTGCAACATACCTAAAAACAGAATCAGTGAAAGACAATTAATTTCCAAATAAAAATACTTCAAAAAACATAAATAATGTTATCCAGTTCTTGTTTAGAAATACCTTCCAGTAGGATCCCATTCTATGTCTGTAGCCATAAAATGCTCAGCGGTAGCCATAGTTTCAGGCTCATCAACATTATAAAACTCCAACTGTCCGTTGAAGCCCTTCAACCCAGCCAAAATAATGAAACGACCACTACGTGACCAAAAGAGAGCATTCGCCTGCTTTTGCTTGAGGGTTGTAAGCTTTAAAACCTTACCGCCCTTTACTGAGTAGAAACTAACATCGGGCCTTGGAGTATCACCATGAATAACTGCAAACATGTGACCCTTTGGCTCCCAAGCAAATGCAATAACCTTGTCATTCTTGTTATCAAGCTCAAAAACCTCAATAGGTATGTCACGCTCTTTGATTCTGAAAAGCTCAAAGCCAGTATAAGCGCTTTTCTTGGTTTTTGTGTAACTGTCAACCTTAACAGCAAGATACTCTCCATTACTTTGCCAATACATTTTGCAATCACTAACACTAAAGAGATTCTTTTGCCTCAACTATTCTTTGCCTGGGATTTGGAAAAGACTCACGTACAGATGTCATATAACAACAAATGTTATTCCCAACTACTAAGTTTTTAGTCTTTCAAAAAGGGTACGTTAGGCCATTAATCTACAATGAATTGTGTTGTGAACTTCTTGTAACATATAAAATCTTTTACTAACACCCATAATTTAGTAATTAACAATACATAATTACATATGTAACAAAATTTCATTAAATATAGAAGTTAAATGAAACGTCTAAACATACTCTTGCAGGTTGATTTCCGCCACCAAGTGCAGGAACAAAAAGTGCAAAGATAGGATCAGTTGGGGACCAACAGAAGTCCATGACGTTTTAAACCTTGATGGATTTCTTGTCAATAAGACTGAAGGTCTCTGTCTCATAAACAGAAATGACATTTCCATGAACAGTGGCAAATGTTCAACTACAAGAGCAACCAACTTCCTTTGACCATCAGCCACTTCACTGCTCAAGGTTCGAGTCATCGATGACGCTGAGTTGATGGCATCCTGGAAACATCAGAGCATCATTGACAATATAGAAAATGTGTAGCAAAAATATAAGAGATGATAGTATTGAAAGAAATGGTCAAAATGCCTTACCCTCAAAGGTACCGCCAAAGGCGAATGTGTAGAATCTACTTGCTGCTGCAGTCCCTTCTAAAATGTAGCATCAAATTGATTAAACATGGCCTTGTGTGAGGTTACAAAGGTAGGAACAATAGAGCCTTCCATACTCTTACTCAATGCTTCCGGCAAGATAGATGGCAGCCAATTCATAGATCATATCATCCTACGATTAGAAGCAGGCAGGCCCTTAAATACACACCCTCCATCCCAAATATCGTGTCCAAGAAGAAACAAAAAAAACTCAATTTTAGATAATGATATGGCTAAAGAGCCTGGCAGGTGCTGGTGCTAAACCACTTGAGCCTTGTTCGGATGCATTGCTCTCCCCTCTTTCATCGAAAGGCAAGCCTGGTGCTAAACCGCTTATTACATCTTTTTTAACACGTGTGACGATTCCAGACCTGATAAACAATTAAATATATATTAGATTAGAAAACAAAACAATAATAGAATGAATGTAGTATGAATACAATTAAGCAAATAGGAGAGTTACTCGATTAGGACTTAACGAACATCACATCCAGGCTCAAAAGCAATGTGACTATTGTTGTTATTATTTACAGCATCAACAAATGTCTCAAGCCTTTCCTTCTTCACAGCGCTGCTACTACGATCTGTAGCGTTTCTTTTTCTGCAGTCCATGTCAGGAAACCATACAACATCAACAGTTATATCATTGTCTTTTACCACCTTCCAAGCGACGCCATTCACATTGAACTGTACTTTCTTGATCTTGTTAGAACATCATAATTGTAAACAAACCTCCTCCTGTTGAACATCCCTGCCTTTTATTTAGCTAAACTTTTTGTAAGTTACATGTAGACTGCTCCAATTTAGATTGTACTAAAAAATAAAAACTATGATCAAGACTTGAGAATGATTGACCTGGATAACTGTAGGGTGGTTGGATCGTGTGAATTGAGTATCACTTTTGGATGGACATGACTCCTTATTTAGTAGATCATAACCACAAACGAATGATTTGTTTCTAAAACAGTTGTTACTGTAAATCAAAGTAAAACTTACCATGGTAAAAGCAGACTAAGACCCAAAAAATCTCAATTTTGCAGCTTGCTTATCGATTTTAGAGACCCAAATAACGTGATAGGTCCATATCGTTAATCTGAGCTTGACCAACAGGAAACACTTGCTGCCTTTCAACCCTAAAGCCACAATATATTGGACCTTTTTTGTTAAAATTAACATGAACATATTTATTGAATGTATTCAGAAAGGAAAGAAATGTAAACTAAATAGGTAGGAAAATTTGCTAATCATAAATTATCAAAAGCGAAAAAAGTTGACTAAATAGCTAATGCGATAGCAAATGAATAGAAGCAGGGGTGTCCTTACCCATGTCCGGCAGAAAAAGGTCAACCTTTCCATAACACCATTTGTCGAATTAAGGATTGGGCTCTAAGATCCTCCACACGGTAACCAGAATCAGACTCACCTTGATCCAGGTAAGCAGCTGCCTGTAACCAGTGACATCGTTTTCTTGAAAAATATTCTCAAATTCTTTTAGTTCTATATTTTGAACTTCCGTGAATCAAACACGCTTAGATACACACACTCGGTGCGAATTTAATCCATCCATCATGCTCGACCCTCTAACCCATTTTCTTACAAGCTAACTTTTTTATTATACCAGTCTAGCCCGTTAAACATAAACCCGGATCTACCCATACATAAATGGGTAACTCTAATAAAGGTTACACAAAAAAGCGGATAAAGTAATTAACTTTCTTACATGAGTATCTCGGGGGTTGCTTGGTTCATGGCTGCTATATGTAACCAAATATTTCTCGCTAGGGGAGAAATCAATGAGTTTAACCTACAATAAAAAATAGAATTTTAAGATCACGTGCAGAAGAGGTGACGAAAAACACACATAAGTTGCCAACAAAGAAGAAAAGCATAACCATACACAACCTGTCGATGAGCATATCGCATCAGGCGGTTGAATGTAGAAGCACCACCCAAACAGCAGCTCCCTGTCGGTGAACGGTGGACAAGTAGGTACCCAACGGAGACCACTGAACAAAACTTTCAGTCCAGAACTGCAGACAAGAAGGAACTCCAGCGTAAGCAGCATTTTAACATATAAGAAGAAAGGGACAAGAAAATATATAATTACAGGGCGTTTGTAAACAGGATCAGCCTTCACTTGTCTTGCATCATTCCACAGGACAATCTTCTTTTGATAAACGTATAGGTTATCATAAAAAACATTAACATATTTTGATTTTCTTTTAAGATTTCTACTTTTGATAAACGCATACCTTAACATACATACGATTCTTGTAGAGCTCGGGATCATGTGCTGATAGCTCATCGATAAAGCTATATATAGATAAGCAATCACAAACAGCCCTATACCCATAATCAAAAGCAAAAAAAAAAACAAAAGCGAGGAATTGAAGCCCTAAAAAACTCAAAGTCAAGAATTAACTTACATAATTGAATTGATTTAGGTAAAACTTGTTGAATGTAATTTTCTGCTCCATCCCTCAAACTGAAAATTAGGTACACACACGAAAAAAAGGAAGAAAAAAAAAAGAAAAAACATAGAAAAATTTACACAAACCTGTAAACATATAAAAATAAGAAAAGTACCAGATATTCCAATCATGAACACAAAAATCATCACGACTTTAAAGATTGGATACATAAAACATTCAAACCTGCAAAAATCAATAATTGTGCTATGATCAGATTTTATGATTGTACTATACAGGATTGAAGACGAATAATACATTAGGGTTAGCATGGGAGGTAGAATAAATATCGCATTAGGGTTTAACATGTACAAAGGGGCTTGTATTTGATAAGTTTTACTAATTTCCCGGTTATGTTTTTTGAAAGGTTTTCTGGTTATCTTTGTTGAAAGGTTTATAGGTTTTTGTTTGCAAACTATAAAACAAAAACCAATGTTGATCTAGTGGTTGGCATACTTGTTAATATTATGCAAGGTTCAAGTTCGAATCCACTAATATGTCTTTTTACACAAATTCAATCCGAAAATTATGTATGCTTAGGTGGATTTCTAAATTATGACATGGCAACATGCAAATAAAAATGCTTAGGTTATTTAATTGGAACGATGACATGGAAATACGACATGGCATTATGGGATGCCAAGTGGCATTATGACGTGGCATGCCTCCTCTTATATATAATGTGTGTGTGTGTGTGTATATATATATATATATATATATATATATATATATATATATATATATATATATATAGAGTTAGGATCAAATAAGAAGATTACTTAAAATAAGAAGGAATAAGAAGAACTATAACCACAAATCCGAGATGCATCGACCTAAATTAGATGCATCCCTATGAGCTTAGATGCATTATAATGCACCATAGTGTGTTTTCTAGCTTTTAATCATATGCATATACGTATATTAGATGCATTTCATGATTTCTCTTGTTTTTTGTTCTTCTGCAAGTGCTAAAATCATGAAAATCAATTTGCACCATCTATACATCAAATTAACTTTCGAAACTCAAGATGTTGCATCTATATGAATAGAAATGCATCTAATGCAAGTCGTTGCATCTCAAATGCGTGGTTTTGGTCACTTCTCACCACTTCTTATTTTAATTTACTTCTCACTGGATCCCTACTATATATATATATATATATATATATATATATATATATATATATATATATATATATATATATAGGGGCGCGTTATATGCAGTACCCTTATTAGATGCAGTACTTTACAGTACTCTTTTAGACCAATGATAATTTAGTATTATTAAATCTTTTTAATTAATTCAAAAGGGTAAAATAGTAAAACATATTTTTACTTTTTTTTTTTTTTTAATTAAAAAAACGTTTTACTAGGCTCCTTCAACTTTTTTTTTTTTTTTTTTTTTTTTTTTTTTTTTTTTTTTAAGAAAAATCAAGTGCATATGTGTTTTTGTTTAAATATTGTAAATTTATATATATTTCTTGCGTTTAATTGTTTCGACGTCAAACCTATTTGCTTAAAATGGTAATTGCACATATGTTTCTAGTGTACATTCTTTGATCTTCAATATTTATAACCAAGAACAAAAACATATACATGTAATCTCTAAAAATTAAATAACAAACCAAGAACATAGTTAATATACACAAAATTCAATATCAAATAAAATACAATACATGTACAAGTATCTTGTTGAATATAAATGTAGACACCATTTAAAAACATGTGTGCACTCTTCAATTTATCATCAAATTCTTTAGAACATATGTGCACGCTTTCTAAGAATGTATGTGCACGCTTTTCAAGAACGTATGTGCACGCGAGCCTTTCTCATCAAATTTATTAGAACATATGCGCATCGCCTTCCAAATCAAATTTATAAGAACATATGAGCACGCCTTCAAAAACATGTATGTTTGCGGTGTTCACGTTGTGTTTTCTCGTCAATTTATTAGAACATATGTGCACGCTGCACATTTATTGTAGGCACTTGTTGCTTTAACTGCATATTAAGAAAAACATACATGATTATTATAAAATGATGATATAAACTAACGCAAGAATTCACGTATGAATAAAGCCTCAAATTACATCCTTCCATTGCTTACACTACAACTTATAACATCTTAAATTTAAATGGCAACATTAGACATCAAAACTAATATTCTTTAATACCTAAAAAAGCACACGTGATGAGTTTATATCTAATTGCATATATGCTAAATAAAAAGTGACGAACAAGTTGGTCATTTAAACCATCATTGACCAAGAATTAAAAACAATTATTATTACTTTCGTAAATTATTCGTATCACAGGTTCTTCATGGTGGGGCTCTTGGATCTATTCCTATCACATATTCACGAAATATTCTTTATTTTATAAGCTTCCATCTCAGCCTTGACAGCAAACGAATACAATATCGAGAGATGAAATAACAATTGTTTCACCAAATCAAACCCATTTTTGAAATCCATTTTCCTTATGTGAACCGCACCAACATCAAACCCATTTTCGAAATACTTATAAAAGTTAACAAACCTGCACTTTTAATTGGAACCGCTGCTGCTTGCGCTCTAGATCCATCGACCTGAAAAAAAAGACTAGCAAAAGTTGAAGTAGATCTGGGATTTGGGGCGGCAGTTAGGGCGACAAGTTTGGAGAAAAAAATCATAGTGAGAGAAAACAAAAGTCTGTGTATAGTGTATACCTATAAAAAAGGGACAGTTTTTATTAAAAATAATTATTTGAACTTCCTTTAATGCCCCTAACTCATATAAAAAAGTTTTATTTACATTCCTTATAGTTACACATAATTACACTAATGGCACAAGTCATCTCATTCATTGATTAAATTATTTAACGGTTCTGATTGGTCTGGAAAGGTACTGTAAAGTACTGTATCTAATATTGGTACTGCATAGAATACAACACTATATATATATATATATATATATATATATATATATATATATATATATATATATATATATATATATATATATATATATATATATATATATATATATATATATATATATATATATATAGTGAAGCGTTCAAATGAGAAGGGCTTTTTTTGTGAGAATGCGAGAAGTGATCTTAGCCGTTCATCTAATCCTCCTTCTAGTTTGAATCCAACAGCTGAGATCAATCCTCCCAACACTAGAGATTTGCGAGCATTTTCAACCTTTTACACTATGTTCTTGAGTTTCAAATAAGTGGAAAAGAAAAGAACATGAAAGAAGTGAAACTAGAAAAAAAGAAAAGAAAGGAAGTAAAGTTAACTTATGTGTGTTCTTGAGATAGGCAGAAAATAAAAGAAATAAAAAACAGATTCATGTTCTCAAGTCTGATGAGATGGAAAAGAAAATGTCACATTTACATGTCTGCCCTTCCTTGATAAATTGCTATAAGGAGACATGAAACTAAACTGAGATATGCACCAGGAAAATAGAGTAAATTGCAGCTAACTGTTTCTATTGGTAAGCCTACGATATGCACCGGGCCGAGTAAATTACAGCTAACTGTTGATTTTCACCATAAGGAATAAGCTTTCATCCATTGTAATTATTAATAGGTTTTGTCCTCCACTTTGCCATCACATAGCCCTATCTCTACCAAACAACTGATGCATCTCATTGTAATTATTAATCGGTTTTGTCCTCCACTATAAACAAAAAAAATAATAAGATTAACAGAAAGGCTGGAAATAATATAAAACAAAGCTCCAAATGAGAGCCAAACAAGAAAAAGAGTACATCCAAGATACAAGACAGTAGCAACAAAAAGCTACTGCACAACCAAACAACAAACTAAACAAACTTAAGCATTAAGGCTTCTGCAATACATACTTAGACCAGATTTGACCAAAGAAATCGACCACATGGTTGTCAAAAATATATACTTCATACCTCAATAAGGTTTTCCCAGACCTCGTTTTCTGCCTCAATTAACTTGCTAACCGGGTTCCATGAAAAGCCATTTAATCCTCGAAAAATTTCATAGTATCGAGAAAAGTTTGCTTTAAGAATTTTCATACGATTCTTTAGATGTTCTTTTTTTTATGTCTGCTTTGAACTTGCTTAGCTCCTCCACCATGCTAGTGTATGCCTGATTATTGAATGTGCCATCGGGTCTGTTACCATTTTCTTGCTCCTTAATCATCGCTTCAATGAACACAACATCCATTTGGGTGGTCCAAATAAGAAGCTCCCTTTTTGTTGTTGTTAAATAACTTCGCGAATTGCTCATTGTTACTTTCTGCATAATAATCAAACATTTTTAACTTAAGTATATCACATATCACGAACAGGGAACATATATAAATAACAAGATTGTAAACATAAATGAAACTATACAAAGAGAAAGTGTGACAAAAAGAAAGTGAATGTTAAGATACTAATTTCTTAAATCACATATAAATTATAGATGTATCAAATTAAACCATAGTTTACAAGATAGAAAGAAATGCATTTCAAGTAACTAAACTGTGAGTAATGATTTTTAAGAAAACATAGCATATTGAGATATTAAACAAAGATTATTTTTGAAAAACTATGTTACCTGAGAACTAGTGATGGTGTATGAGTGAAGAGAAACACAAGAGATGTATGTTGGTGACTTGGTAACAAGAGGTGTATGATTGAGGTTGAGAAGGCATATTGGTAAATTTTACTTTTGTTAGGTGAGCCAATATTCCTTTCCTTCCTATTCTCCCCAAAATTGGGCGGAAGATTTTGGAGCCAAAACTTGCAAACGATCCCTCCACACTTCTTTCCTGTTCTCTTCTCTTTCTTCCCAAATTTAACTTGAGAACACACTTTTTTTTTTTAAGTTCTTTCCACTTCCTTTCTTTTCTTTTAAAAAAAAGGACTTGAGAACATAGTGTTAGTTTTCAGACTACTATAAGGGCATGTTTGGCTAAGCTTATTTATCATAAGCCGATTTGGTCTTATTTTTTATAAGCTCCGATTTTGTGGCTTATTTTGAGACTTCTCGGCTTATATAAGTTTATTATGATACGATAAACTTATAAAAGCCGACAAGTCTCAAAATAAGCCGTAAAATTGGGGCTTATAAAAAATAAGCCCAAATTTCATGAATTTTGGGCTTATTTTTTATAAGCCCCAATTTTACGGCTTATTTTGAGACTTGTCGGCTTTTATAAGTTTATCATATCATAATAAACTTATATAAGCCGACAAGTCCCAAAATAAGCCACAAAATCGAAGCTTATCAAAGATAAGCCCAAATCGGCTTATGATAAATAAGCTTAGCCAAACATGCCCTAAGATAAAATAAACACACACATCACATATTTAAGTGTGAAACCCAGGAACCCAGGAAATTCTCTCAAAATTTTCCCAATGTTCATCATCCTCACCACCATAATAATGCACCGCCGTAATCACCATCCACACGGTTCACCATTCACCACCGATAATTATCATCCTCACCATCAACACAGTTCACCATTCACCACCGATAATTATCATCATCAAAAATGATAACACTCTATCAAGGTTCATCAACACCACCAACCACCACTATGTTCGCCACCGTCCACCACCACAACAATTATCACCGATCACCACAATCCTCCGTCGATTATCATCATCATCATCATCATCAGTAAGTGCGAATTAAGCTTTCGATTTATAATTTCTTTTGATTCAATGATTTTAGATAAATTATTTTTCGTGTTCTATAAATTTAGTAATTAGTTATATATTTTAGAAACTGATGATGAAATTGAGATGATCTGGATGAATGTGTCTTTCAAGATTTAGTATTTAATTTTCACATGTGAACAAGTTGTTAGAACTTAATTTTCACATGATGTGAGCAAGTTGTTCCAATTTAATTTTCAAGGCGAATTGAATTTATTCAAATGTTTGATCTAGATAAATTCGTTTCCGTGCTTTATATGTTTTATGTTAGCTATTAGTTATGTTGATGAGTAATTTAGATGATTATGTAAACATGATGAAGAAAATGAAAGTTGAACTGTCTTCTTCTCGTTGTTTGTCAACACACACTAGGTGTTCGCTGAAATGCTAGTTGTCTTCACATGTGAAGATAGGTTGATGTTTTTTATTGGCACCTATTGTTATCTTAGTTCATGTAATAAAACCTCGTGAGCTTCAAGGTTTTGTATATTATATATGTATAATTAGAAATTTATGGTGGTTGTAACTGATATAGCCTACCTCATTTAGTAGTTTGGTCTAAATGGTCACCAATAGTGGTCCTTTTTTTTCAGATATGTGGCAGGGGGTCATTAGGTTTATATGTCAAGCTCTTGGGCGTGTCAACTTTTTTAGCTAACGTCCAGTTTGTGAACCCTTATTGCATAAGTCATAAGCAAGTTGTAGCATAGTTTATAAGCAATGTAAAAGCCTATTAGATTCATCACATGTTTCAAATGTGGATTGTTTTGTTGTAAACGGTGCATTTGCTTTTTGCTCCTATATGGCAGGTGAAGAAAATGGCGCTTTATGCAGTGGATATTGCTCTTAAGGACTTGACAGATCCAAATAGAACCAAGTAAGTTTGAAGCATTCTTTATGTATCATGTTAGTTTCTTGGCTCCATATAATAGAATCCATCTTCTTGTTTGGTCCAAGGTTAAGTTTGTATTTTTCAAGTGTTATTAAGTCTAGTATTTTTAGTATAGACCAGCATCAGTATAACCCTTGCACTGCATGCTTAGCAGAACCTAGAAAATAAGAATACATGTACTGGAAATGTTTACAACGATAGTTTTGTATGGATGAGATTTTGACCAACTGATGGTTATATGGATTCTCATTTCAAAGAAAAGGCTAAGCGCGTAGAGAATAAATCTGTGAATGATAAATTCAAGGGGAGATCCAGGAAGGGGAGACCCAAGAAAGAGTAATCCAAGAAGTGTTTTGTATAATAGAACGCTGGAACACACCAAGAAATGGCTGTTTTGACTGCCTTTTTGTACGGTATAATCTTATTATATGTTGTAGTAAACTAGGCCCTTGTACGTAAGACTTTGAAAATGCACTTGTATCATGACGTTAATAACTAAATACATACCTATAACTAGACATGGAGCATGCCAGAACCCGTTGTATGAGTTGAAGAAGGTCTCACATAATGCTAGCTAAGAAACAGGGAGAGAAGCCGGTGGGATTGTGTATAGAGGAGTATTGGTAGAAAATGAAGTCTTAGCAATCAAACGTTTTGGATACATTTAAAATGTCCCTGATAGTAAGCAAATTATTCAATTGATGATATACAATAGCATTCTTAAGAGGTCCCTTGGAGAAATGTGTAGTTTTTTTACATGTGAAATGTAGCTGAAGTTTCATGTAGCGGAGAGGACTAAATGGTTGCCAAATATCTGTTATTTGTCTATGTGAAAAGTTATTTTTTTCACATGTGAGCAACCTTTTAATTCACTTATGTACAAGTTGTTTTCGCATAAATTTTTTGCAAATATTGAGAAGTATGGTTAGTTTATCTTCACATCTTACTGATAATAATCATGTACAACTTGGTCACATGTGAAAATATGTCTTGTAACTTGGTAATGTGAAACTGTATGTCTCGTAGCTTATTAAGATGCGTGAACAACTTGGTCCACTGTGAAAATATATGTCTCGTAACTTTTTAAGACAACTTGGTCACATGTGAAACTATGTGTCTATATCTTGTAGCTTTGTAGTTATTACGATGCATGAACAACTTCATCACATGTGAATATAAGTGAGAAAGGAGTGCTGGAAGTTAAATCTGAGAACACGGCCACTGCTGAACACAAAGTGAGTTTTATGTGTCTGTGCCTTGGATTTTCTGTGTGTGTGTGTGTGTTTTCAGGTTGGCAATGAAATAATCAGTTGATGCTTGAATATGATGTTTCCTACTTGATTTTCCATATAACGATGAATTCTACCTAAAAAATCCATGCCTTTTCAAACAAGTTCTCTTTTAACTGTTACTGCAATATACTTGAAGTTGCTGAATAAGTTCATGTCTTGAGGAGATAACCATGAGAGAATAAAATAACTGACCATCAACACTGCACATTTGTAGAATAGTTGGTCATGTTTATTTTGATGAGGCTTATCGTGCACGAAGAATATTGCAAAACTTTTGCTTTTAGGATGTTTCATAAAATCTGAATCACTTTCTCTACTGGAAAAGTTTTCATTGTAAAATAATTATCAGTGCAAATTAGCCTTCGGTGTTAGGTATGGATATGTATCACAATAATCCTTTGTCCGATCTCCGGTTAAGTCATATGTATTTGTTACTTTATCTGCCAAATCAAATATTTAATTCTACATGAGACGGAGGAAGCATAATATCTACTTGCAAGATGGTGCGTTCCATAAGTTGTTAACTTTCTACCATTTGATGTTATATGATCATGCTGTTGTAAAATATGGGAGAATGTTATTCCACTTTCTTTTGCACTCTTGATCATTTGTTTTTGTAATCTTTAAAGAAAGTTATTGCTAATGTGAAAAGTGTTTCTTTGTTGCTAAAATAACCATTACCGTGTTATTGTCTAATAGGCTCCAACTACTCATAATGTTGTCAATCCTCAGCATCTTGGCATCAACAAAACCAGCAATTTTCTTGAAGAATCGTCTTTTGGAGAGAGAAGGGCAAATAAGAACAAATCAGACATTAAACCCAGTGGAACTGCCCAAAAGCCAACGGTTGACACAACATTAAACAGGATACATCAGTAAGTATATATACGCACATTAAGGTTTTATTGTGGTATCTTTCTAGAAAATACTAAAAACATGTCGTAATCTTTATTTGCTGGGCGAGTCAGGTGGGTTGGGTAATGGGACTAACGGGTCAAAAAAGGGTTGGTTGGCCCGCAACTACTTTTTATCGATTCGCGTTTGAATCCTTATGTACTGCTGCACAAACAGGCATTCGGTTGCTGTAACGGGTCCGTTTGGTAGTCAGTTGCAGAAGGTTGCTGCAGCGAGAAGATGAAGCTCATACGGTAAAAATAATTGAAAGATAGGTTTCATCGGTGATTAAATGGAAAGGTCATCTGGAGCGCAAGCCAGTGAAACTCTTCATCCTTTGCAGGCTAATACGATGCAGGCAAAAAACGAGAAGGTATAGAGCAGTAGTTAGTACTAATTTTGATTTTGTAAACCAAAATCTATTTGTTTTAAGTATACAACTGCTTAGGTAAAATAATTTTAATAAATTGAATGCATTAAAAAAAACATACTTAGCCGACTTTTGACACGTTCCCCCGACCTGAAGTACTATATAGAGGATATAATGACAATTTACGCTAAACTGTTTCATGTAAATATGCTTCTGCTGTAGGTATTAATGGAGATCTAGAAAAAGTTTCTAGCAGTACGTGTGGCAACAACAGATAACGGCAACTGCTAGCAGGAAAAGTAAGTCGACCAACGTTTGTAACACTCACGTGGTAAGGGTGTGGCGAAACATGATGTAAAGAGTGCAACTGTTCCCGTTGAGACCCGTGTATATCAACGATGACGCCCAAATATAGAGCAGTTGTACTCGAGTGAGCATGCACTTCTGAAGGCTACTGATTTTGGGCATCAGTATTTAGTCAACAAGGTATTGTTTCTATTTCTTAGTTTCGTATTCTTATTCTCTGTAACTGGGAAGAAGAAAGTGAGATGCAGGCATGTTCAGAAATTTTCAGTTGGTGACTAAAGTTTCAAAATACATATATGATAGTATGACCAAGTTGGAACTTTTTATATTAAAACTTATTCTATACTGCTTTCTTTAGTATTGTACTGAGATTAGCGGGTACTTAATTTCTTACCTACTTTAGAATTATTGGTTGAGGTTTATATGACTCATTGTGATAGAAAATGATTTTTAGTTCTATAGACAAGCTAATGTTGATAATGGAATAGAGAGGGAACAGTTGACTAGAATTAGTTAGACAAACATAATATAGCGCTCTGTTACCTCCATGACAAGGCACTATATTAGTGTTAATTTTGACTTTATTGGTCATGCATGTAAATCAAGGTTCAAGATGCCTGGCATATATCCTTTACTGCAAAAGTACATTAAAATCTTCGTATACTTCTCATGTTTGTTGGTGACTACGTAAATAGCTATTTATAGAACTTAAGAACTTTTAACAGTGCAGGGTTTGTTGGTGACTCTTTGAATAGGAACATGTTTGTCTCTCTTTTCTGTTCTCTGAAACGTGTTTCTGGTGGAGTGAAGAAGTAGCAGCCTGCTGGATTTGATTGTGGCTTTACTTTTCTGAAGTACAACCTCACTATAGCATATCACCGAACAAATCTGTTGGCACGTTATGGTAGGTACTGATTTGAATAATAATAGAAATTTATTTTGAGATAAATTGACAGTTTTGAACTCCGATAACATCGAATTTATAGCTTATAGCTTTATTGGTTATTAAGCTGTGAAAAAAGGCATTTAAAGTTTATTAGTTGTTAATTGATTTGCTCATATTTTAATAGGATTGGGGTTAGTAAGATTCAAACATTGTAGAATTATTGGTTGAGGTTTATATGACTGATCATAACTTGGTGGCAGTAGAGGCAATATGGGTGAACCAAGCACAATAAGGAAAAAATTAAAAGCGAAGCTGAGAAAGAAGCAACAACTAAGGCGACCTTTGATGCTACTTTTAAGGCCGTTGAGGAAACTCGAGAGCATGCTTTTTTTCAGACAACGACGGCGATGATTCAGATGGCTTTAAAGTTCTAAATGGTGGAACTCAGGCTAAAGGTTTCACCTCGATGATGATGGTCGGCTTTTTGGAATATCGAAGCTAGGCTTCATGTTATGTAAAAGTAACTAGACTTTAACGTCAGGCGGCTTTCACATTAAATTGAGTCTAATTATTTGAAGAGCTTATCAGGTAATTTATATAGTTAACATGAGATGCGATTACTTTATATAATCTTTTATTATAGCCAGATTTATTATCTTTTCAATGTTTTTCAGGTTGTTGAAGATTGGTATGAGTTTTTTGCCGACCGTCAGCTGGTAACTTTGTTTTCAGCACTAAATTACTGCAACGAGTTTGATAATGCTGGTGCAATGATGATAGTCGACGAAATTTGTGTTCATTTCATGTCATAAAGGGTACACAGAAAAAAGAGATGTTTGGTGTTGGCGGAGGGATGTTACCACCAGCAACACCGCCACATACCATAAACGGGGCTCTTTAGTGGTGAAATAGATTCACAACCCTTTCGAACTTATGCAATAAATGTTCGCTTATGTTTTTATGTTTATGTATAAGAACTTAGTTGCTTCTGTGAGGCTGTTATTTGAATTTATACAGTATTCAGTTTCAGTTTTTTTTTTAGCCTTTTTCTTTTATTCGATATACTAGTATTGAACATTGATTGAAAGTATTACCATGCATGCCATTAGTGATACTTTGAAGAAATATATGCAGGTTTAATGGCTGTTATGCCAAGATTTCTTGCTCACCCAGTTTTGAAGCTGTTTGACCCGCTAGAGATAAGGCATAATCCGGATTGATCTATTTATCGCCACTTCAAGTGGCGCTACCTGCATTACCTTGACAACTTATAGCATTGCAATTCCATTCCATGTTGTCATCGAGTCAACTGGAAGTCCAAATTTAAAATGATAAACAGCAATATACCACAATCTGCTCACTAAGTGACATTGTCTGAGTGGGTTTGTGTAATGGGTCATTTTTGCAAGTGTATACAGTTTAGCCCCCACTTTGGCCGGGAAAACTTGATATCAACAATTTGGAAAACTTGATATCGACAATTGGGTCAAAACCTCGCCGCAACGCGGCGGGCGTCTCCATCTCGTTTTATATATAAATGGGTCTCTTTGAGTTGGATTGTATATATATATATATTTTTTTTTGGTGTGTGAATAAACTTTCATAAGTAAATACACGTATATTTATACATAAGCATATATGTTTTTTCTTCGTGTGAATAAAAAATTCACTAGTAATACAAGCACATTTATACATAAGCATAAACTTTTCTTTTTACGTGTGAATAAACTCTCTTTACTAGTAAATACATGTACATTAGTATATACTTATTTCTTCGCGTGTGAATAATTTTTTTTCACTATAAAATACACGTACACTTATATAAATTTATCTTCGCGTGTGAATAAACTTCCTTCAATAATAAATACACGTACATTTATATACGTTTTTCTTCACATGTGAATAAACTTTTCTTCACTAGTAGACACACGTACACGTGTGAATAAACTTTCTTCACTAGTAAATACACGAACATATATACATGAGCATATACATTTATTTTCACGTGTGAATAAACTTTCTTCACTAGTTAATACTTGTACACTTATATATTTTTTTCTTCGATCTCTTTACTAGTAAATATATGTTCATTTATACATGAGCATATACATTTATCTTCGCGTGTGAATACACTTTCTTCACTAGTAAATACACATACATATATATACTTTTTTCTTCGCATGTGAATAATTTTTTTTCTAGTAAACAAACGTACATTTATACATGAGTTATCTTTGCATGTGAATAAACTTTCTTCGCTAGTAAATACACGTACATTTATATATTTTTTTTTCTTCACGTGTGAATAAACTTTCTTTACTAATAAATACACGTACTATTAAGTATATATTTATTTTTTCGCGCATGAATAAAATATTTTCACTAGTAAATACATGTACATTTATATAAATTTATTTTCGCGAATAAACTTTCTTCACTAGTAAATACACATACATTTATATACGTTTTTCTTCGCACGTACGTGAATAAACTTTTCTTCACTAGTAAATACGTTCATATCTTCGCGTGTGAAAAAACTTTCTTCACTAGTACATACACGAACATTTATACATAAGCATATACATTTATTTTCTTCACTAATAAATACACGTACATTTATACAGGAGCTAATAGTTTTTTCTACGCGTGTGAACAAACCTTCTTCGCTAGTAAACACACATACATTAATCACCAAAATATGTTCACAAAGATAACCTTTTTAGTACCCATAACATAGAATCCGAAAAAGCCAAAATCTTTATACACATATCATCATATAGCATAGACGAGAATCACAACACTTACATACACATAAGCGAAAAAATGATTGATTATTGGTGATACAAAATATTTATTACAAACTTGAGATGGGATTCCCACCAAATTACAAAGATCTCAATGGATATGTACTAACCAACAAACGTACTTATACTATTACTTATACCAGTCTAGAACTAAAAGATTAAAATACTCGGTAAAACAAACATACCTCTAACTGACTTTCAGAAACTAAAGGCAAGTGACACACCAAATAAACTCGATAACAGATGTTTATCACCAGAAGATAAAGGCAGCAAAAGAGTTGCCACTTTTATTGTAACATGTTGTTCAACCGAATTTACGCCATACCCGCACACCCCTCATTATCCTCCATCCCTGCAATGGGAAAATGTGATTCAAGCATGATCAGATACTTTGAGTGATATAGTAACTATAATTCATTTTTTTCAGCCGATAATGTGGCATATAGACGTAGAATTTAGGATGTGGATATATGATTAGAGAAAGTTTCTTTTGCAGTTGTGTAAAACTTTATCTAAAATACGTCTTAGCTTTTTGATATTAGATATTATTAGGCATTTTGATATCTTAAAGTTATGCAACTGTTGTGTTGATTAATTTAGAAGACGCCAACTTACAACCACAAGCTCATATCCTATGCATGCTATAACATTTACTGTAGTAACAACCTAAATACTAGTAGACATGATCCTAATATACAAAACTTACACTTTTGTGTTTACATTTGTTCATAGATACAACTAGAAAGACCAAGACTGAGGTTTTTGGTGACGCTATCCAACTATATATATCTAGAAGTCAAATTTAGAGATGAAAATCTATACAACTAGGACAAAGTCCGACGGCATGTTATACAACAACAAAAAATGGTAGACAAGAAATGTGAATGCTAGCATACTTGTGTACAATATATACTTATTCACCATTGCATTCACTCAGTTCCTTAGACATTTAACCACGCAAAAAAAATGGATTCCGAAAAAAGGAAAAGAAAATTTATGTGGAATCAATATTAACATTTACCTCCGGCTCATAGCGCCAAGCTTGATAAGCCATGTTGGAAGTGGAGCGTTCCATCATACTTCACCAAACTAGATCCTTACCATCAAGAAGATGCAACAAATGTTCTAGATTCTTGCACGTGAATGGAGACAATAAATAGGTTTTGTTGGATATGAGTAATTTAGGCAAACTAATTGTTAATACAAATAAGTCGTAAAAACGTTTATTTATATTTTATGATCTTCTAATGTTTTGTCGATAACAAACGTAAAATCATGTTAACGAAACAAATAAAATACGTAAATGGTTTGAACTAATAGTTTCTAACATATTCACATTTTCACATAAAACACTAAAACAAGTATAAGTGATTTTATGATTTAGTAATACATATGTACAACAACTAGTGTTTACATATTTGGGTAAAATATACACATAACTAGTATGTAGTATATTGGGTAATATAAATGGGTAGAAACTTAAGTATCACAACCCATTGGGCAAATACATTGAATGTAGTTGGGTACAACCCAAAGCCCATAACCCATGGAGCTTGACCCATAACCCATTGCATGACATCATGCTTATATCATACATGGATAATATCCATAACCCATGGATCAACCCATACCCAAGTGACCAAGTGCATTGCACTCAAAGATACATTGTATCTAGCTAAAGATCCATGGTTCAACCCATGACCCATGACCCATAACCAAAATACCCATGGATAAAAGGGAGCGTCCCACGGATCCCTAGCTTAACGCTAGACGGATCCCTTGTGGAAGGGATCCGTGGGATCCGGGGAACAGTAGGATTTTTCCTCTATAAATAGTGAGCCATTTCTTCATTGTTTCTCACCCCTTTCTAACACACTTTCTCCCTGAGTTAAAAACTCACTAACCTCAGATCCAAGAGATCTATGTTTGTAGTTTTGTTTTTGTGTGATCTTTTAGGTTCCTCTTAAAGGCAAGATCACCACCTTTGAAGTCGAGCAAGCTCAAGTCCATGAGTTGCCATGCTTCCTCATCATCAAGGCTACTGAAGTCTTCTTGTTGATGATTCCTTTCTTTCTTCAAAGAAGTGTAGTGTTGAAGACATTAGTGAAAGATGTCTCAAGTGTCAAGACGAAGATATTAGTGAAGGGTATCTATCGTCTACATCATAAGCACTTGTGGAAGGTGCTTAGAAGTCAAGACTAGAAGCATTAGTGAAAGGTGCTTAGAAGTCAAGACACAAGACATTAGTGAAGGGTGTCTTGTAGATCTAGTCAAAGGCATTAGTGAAAGGTGCCTTAGATGTACATTCGATATGGTGTGTTTCGATGTACAAAATAGACTAGTATTTGATCCAAGGATATTGATATCCTTGATGATGTTGTAAAGGAGTAGATGTCCTTTAGGATTAGTCGTTGGTGTAGTGTGGTAGTAGTTCCTCCATTGCAATGGAACTAGGTGCTTAGCCTAGTACCTAATAAAGGGTAGGCGACGTTGTGAAGGTGTAGTTCACCTTGGAGTGAAAGAACTAGGTACTTAGCCTAGTACCTTATAAAGTGTAGGCGACGTTGTGTAGGTGTGGTTCACCTTGGAGTGAAAGAACCCGGTGGTTAGCCTAGCACCGGAAAAAGGGTAGGCGACGTTGTGAAGGCTTCTCCGCCATAAGGAGATTGGTGTAGTGTTTACAAACTCTCAAGTAGGTGACTCGGGGAGTGGAGTAGGGCAAGGAAGGTGTCCTTGTAGCCGAACCACTATAAATACTCGCGTTGTGGTTTTGTGCTTCTTACTCTTATCTTTTCATTACTTACCTTTATATGCTTGTTTATCAACATCCAACACACACATCCAAATAGATTGACATAAGTCGATCTAAATAGATCAAAAGGAAGTTTTAATTGGCAAAACTATTCAACCCCCCCTTCTAGTTTTCCACACTAATGTACCTATATAACTTCTGTCCTAAGGATACAAATAGAAAGAGGTAAGCCAGAGGGCATTTAAATGAAAGAAAAGATAATATAAGTATCAACATGTGCTAATCTTTATTGTGATATAAGAAAATTAGCAAGATTTATGCAAGAAATAACTTGAGCATGTCAAAAACATCAGTTAAACAAATTGCATAACATAACTATCATTTTCCATTAGAGTAATGCAAAGTAGAAACATAACTTAATTAAGAGAGTGGTCAAAACACATAAATGAGTGGTTTATACCAATATCGACTACAACTTATTTGATCATTTTAATTCAAAGATTATTAGCTGGAAACCACATTGCCAAACCACCCCTCACTATCTATGACTTAAAATTCCGATGTCAAATGCCCTCTAATTGGGGCTAATAATATTAAGCAACAAATTTGAGCAAAACCGTGGCGTAATCCTTCAGCAGGAACTTTCATTTGACCCAATAACTTATAAACGGGTCAATATGGGTTGTCTTTATCTAAAACGGGTCTGATCAAAGAGAGACAGAATGGGTCAAATGTGTTAAAAGACCAACCAAACGTGTATTTTATAACGACTACATACTTCATGATAATTTAAGTTCAAAGAATAACATTACTACTGTGTTGTTTTGTAATCATTCAACCAATTTTGGGCTTCATCTTTAAACATTGAAGTGTCTAAACAGTTGGCATTATAAACACACAAAGTTACTTGATTCACATCATGTTTTCCTTCAACATCTGAATCATTGTTTGATAATAACAGTTCGTTAGCCTCATTCACTTTGGTTATTTCAATTCATTATCCAAATTTGGCCTAACATGTTTTAAATTTCATTAAATCCAGCTCCAAATCTATTACATCCATTATGTTACCATCATTTTAGTGTGTGTTTGGTTTTGCATAACGAGGAAAAACAACCTGTTATTTTCATTAATAAAAATCTCTAGAAGCCCAAGTGTAATTGAAGGTATTTGGCACCATCAGATGCACAACAAATATAGAGAAGCGTTTAATGTACAACTAGCTCTTAAATAAGTAGGTACCTGAATATAGACGAGTATGTCATCGAAGGTCACTCTCAATCCTTCCGCTTGTTGCTTGGAAATCCACTGATAAAGCTTTTCCTGCACATACATATTGGTCAGATGATATGTTTGCTGAAAACCAACAAAAGTCGCATTCTATATTAGCTTGGATTCAGGGATAGATGAACGAACTAGCAAGATGCTCATAGTGATTCTTTGACTGCACTAGATTCTATGAAGAGCAATTACTTCCGTCAACATTTACTTCTTTACTTCTATCAGAATACCTGGTTTCATCCGTTTACAAGATTCAATCATTAAGAACTAGCTACCTTACCAACAGCATATCAAACATATTACATATCATGATGGGCACCTGAATGTTCCCAACTAACATAGTGAAGAGAAATAGTCCAACGATCAACATAAAAATCGACAATATCACACGCGAAGATACTTTTACAAAACTTAAATGATCAAAACATTAGCTAATAACATCTAAAGTTCATTCCTTGATGATTATTTTCACACACGAAGATATTTTTACTAAACTTCAAAAAATCAAAAATCAGCTAATAACATCTAAACTTCATTCCTTGATAATTTTCACATGCGAAGATACTTTTACTAAACTTAAATAATCAAAACATCAGCCAATAACATCTAAACTTCATTCCTTGATGGTAATTTTTAAACGTGAAGATACTTTTACTAAACCAAAAATCAGCTAATAACATCAAAACTTCATTCCTTGATAATTTTCACATGCGAAGATACTTTTACTAAACTTAAATAATCAAAAAATCAGCCAATAACATATAAAATTCATTCCTTGATGATTATTTTCACACGCGAAGATACTTTTACTAAACTTAAATAATCTAAAATTAGCTAATAACATCTAAACTTCATTCCTTGATGATAATTTTCACACGCGAAGATACTTTTACAAAACTTAAATAATCAAAAAATCAGCCAATAACATATAAAGTTCAATCCTTGATGATTATTTTCACACGTGAAGATACTTTTACTAAAATTAAATAATCAAAAAATAAGCCAATAACATATAAACTTCATTCCTTGTTGATTATTTTCACACGTGAAGATACTTTTACTAAACTTAAAAAAATCAAAAAATCAGCCAACAACATATACACTTCAATCCTTGATGATTATTTTCACACGTGAAGATACTTTTACTAAACTTAAATAATCAAAATCGGACAATAACATATAAACTTCATTCCTTGATGATTATTTTTACACGTGAAGATACTTTTACTAAACTTAAATAATCAAAAAATCAGCCAATAACATATACACTTCAATCCTTGATGATTATTTTCACACGTGAAGATACTTTTACTAAACTTAAATAATCAAAATCAGCCAATAACATATAAACTTCATTCCTTGATGATTATTTTTACACATGAAGATACTTTTACTAAACTTAAATAATCAAAAAATCAACCAATAACATATAAACTTCATTCCTTGATGGTTATTTTCACACGTGAAGATACTTTTACTAAACTTAAAAAAATCAAAAAATCAGCCAATAACATATAAACTTCATTCCTTGATGATTATTTTCACACGTGAAGATACTTTTACTAAACTTAAAAAAATCAAAAATTAGTTAAACTTATCCGGTAATAATCTCAAAATTTCATTGCTAACTAATATTCTTCACATGCGAAGATACTCTAAAGCTTAAATCTGCTAGTAACCTTAAAATTTCATTACTTACTGATAATCTTCATGCATGAAGATACTCTAACTAGACTAAATCCGCTAATAACCTTAAAACTTCATTGCTTACTGAAAATCTTCACATGCGAAGATAATTTTACTAAACATAAATCTGCTATTAACTTTAGAAACTCAATTACTTACTAATACTCTTCACTCACGAAGATACTCTAACTGAACTAAATCCGCTAATAACCTTAAAACATTCCTTACTGAAAATCTTCACACGCGAAGATAATTTTACTAAACATAAATCTGTATTAACCTCAAAACTCAATTACTTACTAGTATACTTCACTTGCGAAGATATTGTAACTGAACTAAATTCGCTAATAACCTTAAAACTTCATTCCTTACTGAAAATATTCACACGCGAAGATAATTTTACTAAACTTATATCCGCTATTAACCTCAAAACTCAATTACTTACTATTATTCTTCACTCGTGAAGATACTGTAACCGAACTAAATCCGCTAATAACCTTAAAACTTCATTCCTTACTCAAAATCTTCACACGCGAAGATAATTTTACTAAACTTATATCCGCTATTAACCTAAAAACTCAATTACTTACTGATATTCTTCACTCGCGAAAATACTTTTAATATACTTACATAATCAATAACTTGCTAATCTCGATATACTTCACATGTGACTAAATTCATAATATCAAATTATGACTTATGCAATCTAAATCATCTCTAAACATTAAACACCTAATTCGAATACCATCACGCACAAAATTTACAATTCTAACTAATTTTATAAAAATTAATTAAATAAATAATAAAAAAATAACAATTACTTGAAATCTTTGTGTAGATTTAAACAAAGCATCGTCTTCACTAATTTCAGCTTCCTCCAGTTCAATTTCATCCAAGTTCATATTTATCCTCTGGTGATTGATGTGGTTTAATGATGGCAACATATGGTGGTTGAACGACGGTGACATACGGTGATTGAACGACGGTGATTTGCGGTGGTTGAACGACGGTAATATGCGGTGGATGAACGACGTTGATAGAAGGTTTTGATTGTGGCAGTGTAGTGGTGCTTTGAACGGTGCTGTAGTGGTGGTTTGATCGGCGATTTGTGGTGGTTTGATTGCCGAGAGGCAGTTATGATCGGAGAGAAAGAGGATCTGAATTTGATTTCACCTAAATTGTGACACTTATGTGTGTTTTTCTATATATATTAAGTTTGTGATTGTACTGACAAAAATACCCTTATGTAATGTATAGTTAGTGTAAATAGTTGGATTAATTTTAGCCATTAGATCTAAAAAAAAGAGGGATTAAATGGAGGGCTATGATCACTTCTCGCTTTCTCACCAAATTTAGGCTTCTCACAAGAATGAGACCCTATATATATATATATATATATATATATATATATATATATATATATATATATATATATATATATATATATAGAGAGAGAGAGAGAGAGAGATAGAGTAGGGATCCAGTGAGAAGTAAATTAAAATAAGAAATGGTGAGAAGTGACCAAAATCACGCATTTGAGATGCAACGACTTGCGTTAGATGCATTTCTATTCATATAGATGCAACATCTTGAGTTTCGAAAGTTAATTTGATGTATAGATGATGCAAATTGATTTTCATGATTTCGACACGTGCAGAAGAACAAAAAACAAGAGAAATCATGAAATGCATCTAATATACGTATATGCATCTGATTAAAAGCTAGAAAACACACTATGATGCGTTATAATGCATCTAAGATTATAGAGATGCATCTAATTTAGGTCGGTGCATCTCGGATTTGCGGTTATAGTTCTTCTTATTCCTTCTTATTTTAAGTAATCTTCTTATTTGATCCTAACTCTATATATATATATATATACATATATATATATATATACATATATATATATATATATATATATATATATATATATATATATATATATATATATATATATATATATATATATAGGATCCAATGAGAAGTAAATTAAAATAAGAAGTGGTGAGAAGTGACCAAAACCACACATTTGATATGCAACGACTTGCATTATATGCATTTCTATTCATATAGATGCAACATCTTGAGTTTCGAAAGTTAATTTGATGTATAGATGGTGCAAATTGATTTTCATGATTTCGGCACGTGCAGAGGAACAAAAAAGAAGAGAAATCATGAAATGGATCTAATATACGTATATCCATCTGATTAAAAGCTAGAAAACATACTATAGTGCGTTATAATGCATTTAAGATTATAGGGATGCATTTAATTTAGGTCGGTGCATCTCGGATTTGCGGTTATAGTTCTTCTTATTACTTTTTATTTTAAGTAATCTTCTTATTTGATCCTAACTCTATATATATATATATATACATATATATATATATATATATATAATATATATATATATATATATATATATATATATATATATATATATATATATATATATGTATATATATATATATATATATAAATACAAAAAAGTAACAATGAATTAAGTTGTTATTATATGACATTAACCCAAATAATAAAAAGAGTAGGTTTTAGCAATAACATTTTTAATAACAGTTTGTTGGTAATTCAAAGACGAAACAAACAAAATCAAACAAATGAAACAAATAACAAATTCGACAAATGAAGTGGAATCTTTATTCAAATTATCAAACCAAATTCAAAGGTGCCAAATCCAAAATTCTAATTTAAAAGGTACCAAATTCAAATTTAAAGGGTACCAACTACAAAATTCTAATTCGAAGTTACAAAGAAAACTAATATCATCAATCTCTATTTATAGACAAACTAACCGTCATATATTAGTTTTCTAATTCTAAATAAACTTGTAGGACAAGTCACACAAATTACCAAATTTACTAAACAACCTTAGTTTAAGTCATTTTCTAACAATCTCCATCGTGACTTGAACTCCTACGCCCGTTCCTCACCAGATTCAAATTCCAAACGCTAGAGATACTAGTCATACTCAAAACAAATGAACGATTCACAAAAGCAATCCGAAACAAAACTGATCCAAAGTAAATGTCGATGACTTCAAAACGAACGATAAAACATTAACCAAAAAATTCAAACACGGTCTACCAAACAAACCATTCGGCTCGAAACGATCTTCAATAAAGACAATCAAACTCAGGCAACCAACTTTAAAAGGCCGAAGATCTAAATATTTCAAACCATCGAATACCTAACGATCGAACAAATTTCAAACGATCTGATAGTAACTTAGTATTCAAACACAAAATCAATCTTCAAATTTCAAATACTAAATTCAAATTCTAATGACCCATTTATTTGACAAGTATTACACTCCAACTTCGAATTTATTATCCAAGTATAAAAAAAACTCAATTTAGTAGATTACTTGACTAACGCGCTCTTATAATTCAAACGCCCTAAATATGACATAAATAATAATGAGAAAATTCCAAAAGGGGCCCGATCGCCCCACGTGTTCACCTTTTCTAGATACCTAATTTTTTCCCCAAATAGACATATGTTACTCTGGAATTAAACGACTCCCCTAAATTTATGACATATGTTCATGAAATACTATTTTGTCTTTACTATGTTTTGATACCCTCTTCTTCATTTGTTACTTCCTACGTTATCACCACACCTCTCCACTCATATCGAGATCTGGATCTAAAACACACAAACAAAACACCTCAAATATATACGAGGATGACCATATTTTATCAAAATGTATAAATTGCATATCAAATCACATATCCACTCCCAAAACATATGTAGTTTATTTACTACACCATCGTCCATCACTCAAAACAAATTCACTCCCAAAACAAATGAAATCACATATCCATTGAAATCAAATCATATATCCATACTTCACTCTCCAATCGATCCAAAACACACAAAACAAATAAAATCATTTTAGTGATATATTAGTAAAAAGTTATTTCTTTTGATGCTCGTCTCTCGTTCTTAAATCACAGCTAAGAACCATATGAGCACATCTACGAACTGAAATCAATAAGTGAACCCTTCAAGTTTTTCTATGTCGGCTTAAAGATCTTTATTAAGGTCAGGTAGGTTTTGGTTTGTGTAAATTCGTTTTGTGTTTTTCTTTAAAGATCAGTGATGGGTTTTGGGGTAAGGTCTTTTAAAAGTACCTTTGTCTTGACATACCAAACCTGAGATCTTGTAGTTGTTTTTCTATTTTATTTGATTGATTTGACTATGATTAGTATGATGGGTTGTGGGAAATAAACAGATAGGAGGTGGAAATTATTGTGGTAATGGAAATAAATAATGTTGATTTTGGTCATATATCGTTTATAGATATGATTTTGGTCAAAATAAAAGAAGGAAAATGATTGGGACGACTACTTCACATGACTACTTATATGCCTACTTCATTCATTGTTGAACACATGGATTTCACTATCTCTTTCTTCTCACATATACCATTGATTTTGCCACATGTATCAAGATCCTTGTTAGGCACAAAATTAGTCACACCAATTAGGTATGCCAATCACTAATAAGGTACCTCCTGTTGCATTAGTGGATGGGGGATCTGGATGTAGGTCAACCTGGAAGCCAAATTCCATTATACAAACATTAATTAATTCGTAAACAATATATGATAAAAATATAAACTAGATTCTTAGATATGTTACAAATATATGGTGACAGATTGGTAGATTCTTATGGGTTAGGAAATAAATGATGTTGATTTTGGTCGCCGGATTCTGGTTTGGGATCGCCTGATTCTGGGTTTGGGATCGCCGGAATCTGGGTTTAAACATAAGGAAGATGGCCGGAGGTTGGTGCTGGTGCTGGTGACGGTGATGGCAGGTGGTTGGTGATGTTGATGGCAGGTGGTTTGGTGGTGGTGTTGGTAGGAGGGTATATATGTAAATTATATTAAGACAAAATAGTATCGCATGAGACACACGTCACAATTTAGTGGAGTCGTCCAATTTCAGAGTAGCCCAAGTCTATTTTGGGAAAAATATTTTACCAGTCTACAAAAGGTAAACAACGAGGGCGACCGGTCCACTTCCAAAATTAGCTCAATAATAATTATAATGACCCACTTATATAATAAGAATTACGGTATAAATTTACATACCAAATAATTAGCAAACCGAATTCTAAATTCAAAAGCTTTTTTTTCTCGAACTTTTTAATCATAGTTTTCATTAAATTCCAAACAAGAATACCTACGATCACCGAACAAACCAATGATGTGTTCTTATTAGTTAGCAGTTTTCAAATACTAACAAAACATCACCCAAAACATCATTTCAACAAACAACCAAAAGCCCAATTGCTAAACAAAATATCTTGGTCATTTCAAACCAGGGGGTGTTCATGGTTTGGGTAAAACAAAATTCGATTCTTCAAATATCAAAACCAAAAACAATCAAACCTCAATCCAAAAAAACTCTAAATCGATTCTTCTTCGTAGCTAAACGAAAATAGCTCAAAATACCACTTGTTGGTAATTCAAAAACGAAACAAACGAAACAAATGACAAATTCGACAAAGGAAGTGGAAGCTTTATTCAAATTACCAAACTAAATACAAAATCAAATTCAAAGGTGCCAAACCCAAAATTCAAATTCAAAGGATATCAACTACAAAATTCTAATTCGGAGGTACAAAGAAAACGAATATTATCAATCTCTATTTATAGGCAAACTAACCATCATATATTAGTTTCTTAGAGGCGCTTTATTTTGGATACTGACAATCCACTACATACCAATGGATGCATCTAGGCCGTTGAATCAAAAAGACATCTTTTGATAATAAAAAACACGGAGGGACCATTCCTGCCAATTCAGCAAACTTACCCCACAAATCCCACCCAGACCTTTCACTTTCCCAAATTCCCTATCAACAAAATCAGCACTTTCTCTCTCTAACCAAAATAAAAAAATGCCATAAAAATTAAAAATCAACCGCTTTTAACCGTTAAAATCAAAGAAAAAACACAAAATTGGAAGAATCATCGAGTGCAGAAACAGATTGATAAGGTTTTAAAATGTATCTTTTTGAGGGGTCGTTTAAGCCCTTATTTGATCACTTTTGTATCCGTTATTACTTAATATCGTTCCTTTTTACTTTTTAGGTCTCTTGAAGGCAAATTGCTGGAATGGCACTTATTTGGACGAAAAGGCGCGGATATACGAAGAAAATGGCCAAAGTCAAGAATCGAGACACTCAAACTGCTGAAGTACAAGGGGACGGCGTCACTGCTTAACTGCGACGCCGTCGGAGCACTTCTGTGAAGACACAGTAGCCAAATTGCTTATTTTCAAGTGACGGTGTCAGGCTTTAAAAGAGTAGGCCGTCGCAACTTAGACGGCCTAGATTTGATCCAGACGACGTCAGAGACTGAAGGGGACGACGTCACAAGCACAAGGTGACGCCGTCGCAAGACTAACGTGGCCAAGATGAAACCCTAATGACGGTGACCCGACGGCGTCACAAATCATAAGGTGACGCCCTCGCAATTGTAATCTTATATATAGAATCCGAATTTTTCAGTTTTAATGAGTAGTTTTTTGGAGTAAAAACCTAAACCGAACCAAGGCTGTCTTGTACAGTATTTTAGGGTTCCAAACCCAATCTTACATCAAGATAAGTGTTTTACTTCATTAATTCAATTATGTCTTCAATTATTTGTGTGTATGCTTGCATGTTCTCCATGTCCGGCTAATTTACTTGTGTGGTTGCTTAGGGAATATGAAACTTAATTATTGAATATTGATTGGTTATCTCTTATCTTAATTGTTAATGATCTAGTAATGCGATAGGTCATTCGTTGTGTAATTAATGCTTGATTAATCTTTGTGAACCTTGGACTATAACACTTAGAGCGGTTGTAGGCTAAACCATCCAAAGAGTACCTTAGAGTTAGAGTTTATAATTCCTAGAGGTTTTTGTAGACGAGACCCTTTGGTAAGTTCAAAGAGTTAGGGACAAACGCATACCTGTAGGATCTTATTTTTATTGTGTTGATGATTCGGGTGGTCTTGGATGATCAAAATACATGTTTGCCATAGTTAGAGAGTTAGTAGAGAGAGAGGGTGTTCTTGCTAGAGGTTTACACAAATGAAAGATTAGATTAAAATGAGAAGAAGCACCACCCCTTCCATCCATGGAAGGGGTATTTATAGTTACATAAGACACGACCTCCTATCGGCATGTGGATCAGGCATACAGTGGGTAAAGACCCGTCCTTCCTCCACGGTGTTGCACTAAACTATATTACGCTACAAACTAACTAATTAACTACTGAATAACATAAATAACGACACGTCTACGAGCTAACATATGCTAGACCATACTTGGGGTGACCGACACTTTAATCATGGAATTTCCAATTCCTAACAATCTCCCCCTAAGGGAGGTCACCCCATGAAATACATTTTGCATCCTAGCATTCTTACTTTGTCTTCTGTTCTGAGCTCGTAGACTTCAATTCTTCAATTTCAGCAATCTTTGTGCTTTTGTAGCGATTCTTCAAAGTCCGCATTGATTTGTACTTTTAGTGGAGGCCTTTAACTGATCCACATCTTTGATGATCTTCGAGCTTTCTTTGAGATCATCAGCCACAGTAAATCTCTGGATCACATTTTATTGTGTTGCCATCATGTGAAGTTGTGACTTTTGGACCGACATGCTCACACTTTTGAATCATGACATCTTTCCATCAGAGTAGCGGAAGCCTTACTGGTTCATGATATTTGCAGCAGCGTAGCAGAAACATAGTATAAAAATATCAGAACCAGGTTATGTAGATATGCACCAGTCATGATTTCTTCAGAATAAGTGTGGATGCTGTGAGCATGCGGCTTTGGATTGACGCCTCAATTCTGATCAGCTGCAACCGTCCAAATGTACCTGCAAACAACAGTTAGCAATAAAACACACGAAAGTGTCTTTGACCACTTTCGTTGAATTGAGGTACACGGCCCACGGTTCCCCGTTGATCAGTATAAATACTGCCTGTGATCAGGTAGGATTCCTAAGAATCTCCTTGACAGGGTTTCGCAGCTATTCTAGCTGTTCTCAAACCGGAACGTCTCAAAGAAGACAACACGGAGTGAGTGAACCAGCGAATTGAGATTCACTGATTGATGAAAATGATTTGAAAACAATCGCGTATTGCTTAGAAGAAAGCTTTTTGCAATACGACGAAGGTTTTATGAGAAAGATCAATTTTCAATCAAAATACTTTTTGAATTAGAGAATGAGTACACATTCGACGTGCTAGCGAAAAGAAGAGATTCGCACATCGAACGGTTTTTCTAAAAGTATTTTTCAATCAGAGATACTTTTTGAATTTGAAAACATAAGTACACATTCGACGTGCTAGAGAAAAGAAGGTTTGCACATCGAATGGTTTTTCCAAAAGCATTCGTCAATTCCATTCCTGGACCAAGGTTGATTCAAGATTGAATCGCCCCATTGTTTCTATCCAGTTGTCACAAGCTTGATCTTACGAGAAGATCTCACATGTCACCCACCAAGAGCTTGTTTGATGTTGGCTCTAGAAGGATTTCCATCTTCATCGTGAATATTTTTACATATCACTCGGATGTTCTGGCAATACCACAAGGATAATGCGTAGGACTCTTAATATATATTCTTACTTTCCACATTGTGTGAAACAGCAAGTCTTCATTAATTTTTGTGTCCTAACGAGATATTGTGAATGATCTCTTGGCTCTAGACTCAATTGTGCATATTTGGTTCCTGTGCCGGAGACTAGGGAGAGGGTCTCCTTCTTCAATATCAACAATCTCTAAGAGAAAGTCGATAGATTATGTCGGTTCCCCGTGAGAATGAAACAAGCCCTATTAAGAGGAACTTGAGTAGTTTGGGAAGTTTAGTGCAGTGCGTCACTGGGTCCATGACGTCTTGTCTTCAATACCAGTGTTACCTTGGTAACCACCAGTAGCTTATGAATTGAACCCGGTTTCTGCCCTAAGGTTGAATTATTGGAGGGCTATTTCTTTTCACCCTTTTTCACATTCAATTCTTTTTCATTCTTCAACCCCTTCAGTGCTTACCGAGACTTCATAACTAGAACCTTGTTGGGTTAATTCCAGTACTAGCTCTGTCTCAGTCCGCACTCTTCCCAATTCTCATTTTTCTCCTTTTTTCATCATACCTAAGGACTCTACACTATCTAGTGGATTGTCCCTGGGTAGATCCCTCCGGTTCTGGCGGATCGTGGGAACGAATACCTAACCTAACCATCCTTATAACTCCATACATAAAGTAAAATGGTCGGTCTTTTGGTACAGTTCATTCTTCCTTGAAACCAATTGAAAAATCATTTGGAAAAACAATCAAGGTACTTGTGATACGAGATCAAAGCATTTTGTACCTTAATAGTTTTGATCATTTAGAAAACCTCCCCCTCAACATGTGCGTATGATTTAGAAATTGTTTAGCACAAGGAGGCAAGAGGACTTTGAAATATTTTCTTTGATCACAATTTTCATACGAAAAAGCCATTTGATTTTCTTTGGTAAATTCTCCCCCTCAATATGTGCATAGGATAAGAGAAATCATTTTAACACATAGAGGCAAGAGTTCTTTTGAAGCACATCCACGAATCACAAAAGCCATTTAGAAAACCATTTGAAAAACTCAATCAAGGTACTTTATGTTAAAACATACAGGCTTTTGTACCTCAATAGTTTATTTTCTTTAAAATGCTCCCCCTCAATATATGCTTCGAGATTCTAAAGCGTTTAGCACATACGAGATAGCAGCCTGCACAATTGAATCCAAACGATCACCTTTTATCAAATTTCATTATTAAATCACAAATTCTCCCCTGATCAAAAATATCAAACCCTTTGAGATTTTGGATCCCAAGTGATTTAATTAGGTTTAGAAAACATGGGAGAAAATGTGGCCTTGTTTAAATACTCATCTGGTTTTTGGATAAATCCTCCTCCTCAACATGTGCATTATGTATATTAAAATCGTTTGGCACATGGAGGCAGGAGTGCCTTTAAAGGACTAAAACCAATTCCATTTAAAACAGATTTGAGATTTAAATCACGATCTCTACCCCGATCAGAAATATCAAACCATTTGAGATTTGTGATCCCAACTGATTTAAATCATTTAGAAAAATTTGGGGAAAGACGTGGCAAGATTCAATTTTGAAAGATGATAGATAAGGACCATTTTAAGACATTAAAGATTGTTAGTGTCAGGTATGATAGTTTTTAAGAGATCTTTTAAGTAAAACAAAACAATTTCACAATCAAACAAGAACAGAAAAAATTTCATTTTGAAAGACCTTGATTCTAAAGAAACAATCATACCATGACATAACATTAAATCTTTAAATCACCACTTATTTTGTACAATCCGGACTTTTATGAAGCAATATTGTTTGAAAATAATTTATTTTAAATCACTCTCCCCCTCAATCGATGACAGAAGTCAATAATTGAGTGACTTAGGTTTTGATAAAAAGAAGCCCGGTGATTTTCAAGATATAGTTCAATTTATTTTCAAAACAATATTTTTCCATTTCAAAACAATTTAATCAAATTATTCAAAATTGTTTAAAAATGGTATCCTGCACAAAGATACGTTAGGTGGTTGAGAAGCTTCCGTTGTTGTTGATGTAGGGTTTGGAAGAAAAACCGTCTGCAGATGCAGTGAGACTTCTTCTTACGTTGCATTTTGAATGCCAACTGAGGTCAAATTAAGCTCCGTTTCTTCAATCACTTAGAAGAAAACCATCTGCTGATGCAGTGAGACCTCTTATGTTGCATTTATGCCAACTTTCCATTGAAGTCAAATTAAGCTCCGTTTCTTCATTTGTCAACCCAAGATATAGTTACCCTTTCCTTTCGGCATCCAATCATCTTCATTTGTGGGATCCGGATCGGGAACATTCTTATATACCAATATACCTGCATATGTTAGTGAACACACATACAAATATATGGTGGTCGACATCACCCAAACAACAATCGACTAATTAAAGTCAATCCAACATATCAATCAGATCATAAAAGGTATGGGAATAGCGTGTTTATCAATCTTTAATCATCTAATCCTAACAATCATATCCTAGGCACCTAGTCCTTCAACGTAGGTTAACTTCATTTTCAATTAAGCATACAGGATAATTAGATAATATCGTTAGATGATATAGATTTGAAAACATTCTCCCCCTCAATCAATGACTTATTTTTCTGAAATGATTAAAAGCCTTGAAGTCATTGATTGAGTTTTCAATTATTACAAAAACTCTGAATCTGATTGATTTTCAAGCAACTCATTTTCCACCATTTTGAAACAACAAATATTTTTCTGAAGAATTTTAGACGGAAAAACATTTGTGTAGGAACAGCAGTCCTTCGACATACTTTCCTCATTTTGTTTTAGGATAAGTGCACAAAATATTTAGAAAATAGGTTTAGCGCAACACTTTCCTTCCTTTAAAAGAACGGGTTGCTATCTGAAATAATAGCAAGCCATGGTTTAAGCACAAGTTACAGTCTGAAATAACTGTAAGCCATCATTTGAAGCCCGGGTTACAGTCTGAAATAACTGTAAGCCATTTGATTTGTGACATGTTTTGAAAAAGAATATTTACACCTCCTGCTCGAACTTCATCTAAAGTCCCGTGCCATTATTGAATGACATTTCTAAGACCGTAGATGTTATCGATACCAGAAGACATGTCTAGAGAAAACATATTTTTGGAATTTTTCAAATTTTCTGATTTTTATAGGTTTTTGTTGGTTTTATATTTTTCTATTTTCTTTTTCTTGGTTTTATATATATATATATATATATATATATATATATATATATATATATATATATATATATATATATATATATATATATATATATTTTATTTTGTTTTGCTGGTTTTATATTTTTGTATTTGGCTTTTCAGATAAATATATACAAAGATAGAGTAGATGATATAGTTAAAGAAGATGATGATACGAGTACCGAGATAAGGATATCGAACAGCCCCGTTGTAGAAGATAGAAGTCATCATTCCTAAAACTTTCACCACCAAAGCTTCCAAGACTCTTGAATCGAAGAGAGAAATTGAGCCACTTGAGAGTGAGACTTTGGCAGCTTCCCCCCAAACCGAAAATCCTTATGTTGAGCAGATTCGAAGCTATATTTCAAGCTTGCCTTAGCCAGGTGCACAGAGATGCACACCATAATCATAAATCCCGCTGCTCCATTTAAGACCGATGATCGAGATTCTCCGTTCGAGGTTATATCATCCAATAGAAGAACAACAACGTATCATCTCACACATAAAATACTCTTCTCAAATTTCATAACCACTGAAGTCTGAAGCAATCCATTCCAAAAAGGTGTAAAGAGACCACTTCCCCCACGTAGTTGAATTGATGCAGTCAGTCTCTTAGACTAGAGCTCACGAACCCGAACACACAAACCCGAAGACAAAGAAACTTATACCATCGAAGTAGCAGATTAAGTCCAATAGCTAAAGAATAACCCCGATGTATACTTTTCTCTCCTCCTGAAGAAAGTGCATGAAGCTCAAGAACCCGAAGTACCCGAATGCCCAAAGAGAGAACAACCGATAACATTGAAGAAGCAGGCCGAATCACTGATTATCTCTGCGGATGACAATCTCTACGGATGTCCACTCCGGAATAAGTGATTATATCTCTGAATCACATATTAAGCCCTCAAGTGAGACAGCTGAGCATCCCCAATGTACACAATCTCTATCATCACACACTTGTGTACCTCTTTTATCTTCAGAAACTTTCTATTACATCACTTCCCTCATGTAGTTGGAACAATAACACCAAAAGCCTCGATGAGTAAAACCTTGAGATTCTCTGCGGTCATGACAAATGTCTTCCCGGGATATCTTCAATCACTTAGAAGAGTTAAGTTCATCAAGTTTACTCGCCATGAGTCAAACCTTGAGTTTCTCTGCGGTAATAACATTTGTCTTCCCGGGATATCTTCAATCACTTAGAAGAATTAAGTTCATCAAGTTTACTCGCTTTGTGTTTAGATGTGAGTCTCCTTCCCCGTTTCTGGTTTTGATGATTCAGAATCAGCAACACATAATAAGCCCGTATACTAGAAATTTGAGAAGAACTCTTGAACTCTTGTGAGAATCAACTTGCTGAAGACTCTCTCTGACTATTTTTATCAACCCTTATGTAGACAATTTGAAGTGACCACTGAAGAAAAAAACCCGATATACCCTACTTGAAACTGAAGTCAACTTCCCCACATTTGTATCTTAAGCTTGCACCCAATGATGGAAGAACGGTGTCGAGAATTTATGCTTCAAGCAAATCTCTAAGTACTCACTACCCAAACAAAGTATGAGACATTAACACCTCTTGCGATTATCCACACCGTCATATGCGTGTGACACTGAGTAAAACAAAGTAACTCCTAATAGTGATAGTTAACCAGGTCTTCAACCATCCACCTCGACTGCTGGTAACTAGATAAACCAAGTCTTCAACTCAAATTCTTAAGCCCGAGCAAGTTATCAAATAAGAACACGCCTTTGTGAAAGTCAACTTCAATCTCAAATAAGTGATAAATGATTAACTCCGAAGTAATCAACTTGTGTCAAATGTCCAATACGAGAATTAGTCAATAACAACGTCTCGAGGAGTCACTGCTACAGAATATGAGCAAGTCTAATTGGGGATTGAAACTGACTTATACCACACTCCCAATTAGTGCTCTCCCCTAAACCGACAATCTGTTTGATAAATGCCCAGATTAAGAAGAAGTCTTTAGATCGTTAAATGCAACTCGTCTTTAGTCTTCTAACATGTAGCAGAAAATGTAGAACAGACTGTAGACTCGACCTTCTTCAAGATTGTGTAGTTGGGGAATAGATAATTAACATCTTCAACTCACACCAAAAAGCATCCCACCAAAAAGCATCCCAATTAACTTACATCTTGCAAATCCCCTTAACTAAAATCCCTCCCAATCAAACAAGAACAGAAAGATGTTCGTCAAGGAAATCAGCAATCAGGCCGCAACGAACACACAAGATGGTAACACCAAACTACCAATCACATCAAACAAGAACAGAGAGATTGTTCGGAATCATCATGTTGATGTATACGTGAAGCATTAACAGGAAGCACTTTGTCGATAAACTCATCAGTCCGAGTGAAGATGTCAACTAACGGCTCTTAGAAGAACAACTCCATGTGAAGATGACCCGATAAGAAGAAGCTCGGTTCTTACATGAGTTTTAGAGCCGTATGACCATTTTTATTCTCAAATATCAATCAACAATGCAAAAAAAAAAAATTCACACTTCTTCTCCCCCTCAAGAATTGCATACGGAGATGCCATTCTTGACTAAATAAGTGAAAATCATCCGAATGTTCTATTCACACTTCTCTCCCACAAAATCAGCACGTGATGTCGCCATCTTCATTATATTGAGCAAGTGGAATGAGAAAACAATCAGTGGTAGCCCGGTTCACTTGATGACTGAAGCGCATGGAAAAAGTATGAAGCATGTTGATGAGAATGGTCATAAAATAGAAGATTTCTCTTCTTCAGAAGATAAAGCGCACTGACACGTACACCTTTCTTTTCTTTAAGAACGAGGCATGAACTGTAGTGTTCAAACGTCATAAGAAGATTTCTCTTCTTTGGAAGATAAAGCGCACTGAAACGTACACTTTTCTTTTCTTTAGAGTACGAGGCTTGAACAGAAATGTTCAAACGTCATAATCTCTCTCTTTTATGCTCTCTTAGCAAAACATGTAATCAACCCATTATCATTCAGTAGGCTCTTTGTAGTGACAACTGATGGAGATAACCCAATATGATGAATTTGACCCTGAAGTAAACTAACCTGAACTCGTGACTTAAAATTGCACATATGTAACAAAGAGCGGTGCAGATTTCCATTAGCATCTCTAAGTACTCTCTAAATACTCTATACTCTTCATCCAACCAACCATCAAGTAATAGACGTACTTTACCTCTTGGAAATCCACAATTGAATGTGACACTGAGCACTACCACGTAACTCCTTAAAGTGATAGTTATTTTGAGGTGGTATGAGCCCAATTCCCCCAAGTGGTAAAAGAAAAGGTAAATGACACCTAACAATAACTAGATTTCCAAGTCTTCGTTTTTGATAATAAGCTTGAACAAGGATCATGAAGAATCTTCATCCATCCATCCCCGATACCTTCAGATACTAAGTACACTTGCCCGTGATAATTCAATTCAACCTCAAATAAATAATACTAAATTAACGCCATTGTCACATCTTCAGGTTAACTGCACAAAAACTAGCCTTCTTTGTCATTTAAACGAACTTTGATAATGGTTTTCATCCCGACCATGGTTAGCAGCACCTAACCCCGTAAAACCATGTAATAACCAAACTGCCATGATGAAAATTCAAATACACATCCAATTCATGAAGTACACCCTTTTATCCCTTCTTCGAAGCAGAAATCGTAGCACCAGCATCAAAAGAGATCCCGACATACACTTTCCTTTCTCCAGGATGAATCCTTCAATACGGGATTTTACAATTCTATGGTTTAAACCGAGAAATAGTTTCTTTCGCGGGATTTTACAAAACTAAGAATAAACCGTAAGAAAGATCCGGGAATGCACTTTACAATTATCAGGATGTTTCCATTGTCACGGGATTTTACAAGTCTATGATTTAAACCGAGAAATAGATTCTTTCGCGGGATTTTACAAAATCAAGACTAAACCGTAAACAATGTTAGCTTGAATGAGTTATGACAACATTGGTTTCGGTGAATATCTGTTTTAGAGGAACATGCAGTGGTTCATCAATGATTCTTACTTCAACATCAACAAAAACAACAACCATCCAATCAATACTTTGGTAAACACATCATTCACGCATTCTGTCGGCTAATGTAGTGACCACATGGAGAATTAAACCCGATATGTCAAACTTGATCATGAAGTAAAACTCCCCAGATTTGTTACTTAAACCTGTACTAATCCTTGTGAACAAGAAACGGTGTACCCACTGTACAAAACCTCTTGACATTCTCAACTAAGTGAGACACCGAAGTGATAGCAACGTTGTGGGTCAAGCGAGAAAGAATCACAAACGTAACTAAATAGCCAAGTCTTTATCACCCTCTATAAATGCCCAAACAAGTCATCTTCGCGGAAGGGTAGAAAGAAAGAAGACGAAATAAGTAATTGCGTCCGGCAGACTTCACTTCAAAGTCAAATATTAAGTATCGTATACACAACCCCATAGTCAACATAGTTCAATCATCAATTCGAGCCGTGACATAATATCTTTTGTGAAAATGTATAAACCAAAGTGTCAACTTTCATAACATAACTAATCTCAGCATCATACCAAATCTCTTCAACACATCTCTTTTTGTCCAATTCTCACAAAATTCACATCTCATAAAATTTCATATTATCAAATCACACCCATGAGAAGCCCATCATATCAACATTCAAATCCCATGTACGGTTCACAGAAATTTAATCAGGTCCAAAAGTTAACACATGCCCCGTGCAAAAATAATACCATTTTTCACATGGTCCAACAAGAAATCATTCCAATCACACAAATAACCCATACACGCTCAGTAATAGAATTTGTGATTTCATTATCTCAAATTTGTGAATTCATTATCTCAAACCCAATGCAATAACCGGTTTGATTCAAGGCCAAAACAATATTTGTGGGAAACACCAATCCGGCCCATGTGATCAAATTACTCGCCCAATGAGATTAGAGAGATACATGGCCCATTTGCACATGATCCATAACTGATGTAGCCCTAATAACCGGGTGTATAAAAAAGTTACAAATGCACACAAAGACCCTAATAAACCGTAACACACACAAACCCTAGCACATATTCAGTCCGCCCCCATTTCAACTTATGTCTCTCACATCACAAACCCAGCTTAGAAACCCATAATCTCTTACTAGTAATCTCATCCCCCATTCTTCATTCATATATCCGAACAAACAAGAAAAAAAATTCGAATCACATCCCAAGAATCAATCAAACTTCTTAATATCAAACGACAGTCAACCTTGCATAGACACCCTTGACGTTAAAGATACACAAGTCTCGCCACAGGGATGGCTTTGAGAATATGAATAGGCCACAGGGATGGCTTCACGGCTACTAGAACATTGGAGCAGTACGGGTAGGTTTGATAAGATATGACATGAGTTTTAATTTTTTATTTCCATTAATACGAATAAAAAAAATGAAATAACACACTTGTTATTTACATTTCTTTGAAATTCGTATATTATCAGAAGATTGGCTTTATGATGAACACTTAGTGCCATGAACAAATCAAATAAGAGAGTATAACACACACATGTTATAACTCGATTTGATGTTCGAAGATTTATCAAAAATGATCTGTGATGTAAAAATATTTCGTGATAAAGACACTTGGTTGTCCTGATGATACATTTAAGTACCACGAAATATAGAGGCTGAGATTGAATAATGTTTGAGTCGGATTTGTTTTTCCTTTTCATTTTTTTTTGTTGGCTGATGATGTAGATATACTGAAGTTTTGATAAGGTCATTGGTATTGGCATAAGTATTATGTGGTTGTGGTCATTCTTTCATCATCTCATCTTTGAAAGGCAAGTCGCTACCATAATCTTAAGCAAGTCGCCACTTTTTTTTTTCTTCATAACCAAGTCGCTAGCTATACTGAGTCATAAGTCGCTAGCCATTCAAACCAAGTCGCTACGACAAATGACTCAATAGTCAAGTCGCTAGAGCTTATCATACATGACCCAACTCGCTAACCCAACTCGCTAGGTCAACTCGCTACGACTTGTAAAGACAAGTCGCTAAGAAAGATACATTGAATCTGGACTCGTTAGTGACAAGTCGCTAGCATGAAATATGACTTTTCCGATGAGTTTTTCCGACTTCTTTTCCGACCATATTCATACCAGCCCAGAAAACTGACATAAAAAAGCATTCTTTTTTACCTGTTTTGACCATATAAATGATGACCTCCAATAATATGACCAGACGACTTATTAATTTAACTGCTGTTTGACCACTTGAAATATCACTTTTAGTACAAAAATATCACAAGAAAGGAGATGTACATAACTGTTTGGACAAATATTTGACCATGTGACATTTGACCAAACCATGAATCTGGACATAAACATGACCAAGTCTCTAGCAAGAACATGACCAAGTCTCTAGCAAGAACATCAAAGACATCACCAGCAGATTCATATAAAAACCATACGAGTATCAAAAACAGATTCATAATATCAAAACCACATAAAAAACCAGATTCATACTAACAAAACCACACATGTTATCACCTCATAAAAACCAACAGCCAATCTGTTTTAAAAAATTAACCACGCAAAACCACTTAAACACAAAAAACCATATAAAAACCATTCGAATCATTACAAACAACACAACCTTGGCTCTGGTACCAATTGTAGGATCTTATTTTTATTTTGTTGATGATTCGGGTGGTCTTGGATGATCAAAATACATGTTTGCCATAGTTAGAGAGTTAGTAGAGAGAGAGGGTGTTCTTGCTAGAGGTTTACACAAATGAAAGATTAGATTAAAATGAGAAGAAGCACCACCCCTTCCATCCATGGAAGGGGTATTTATAGTTACATAAGACACGACCTCCTATCGGCCTGTGGATCAGGCATACAGTGGGTAAAGACCCGTCCTTCCTCCACGGTGTTGCACTAAACTATATTACGCTACAAACTAACTAATTAACTACTGAATAACATAAATAACGACACGTCTACGAGCTAACATATGCTAGACCATACTTGGGGTGACCGACACTTTAATCATGGAATTTCCAATTCCTAACAATACCCTACGACTTTAGACACACAACGCGATTAAGAAAAAGGACGTGACAATTCAACCATCAGTAGGAGATAATTAAGGAGTAATAAAACGTAAGCAAACACATCTTTAAACCATCATACGAGCACACAATAATTAGACATAGACTACCCTCACCTTAGTTAATTAGATAATTAGATTAGTAGAGTAATCGGTAGAAATACCAAAACCCCCAAATCCAAACCTCGAGATTCGTACATTTCCATTTCCTAAAAACATAAAAAAAAAATAAAAAAATAATCTTCCTCAACCCCAACCTTAGCGTAATAACTTCTCACTAGCATTCCTATTCCCCTAGAGAACGATATCAATACCCGTGGCTTACCCTAATACTACACTACAACGATTAGGTTTACTGCCTAGGGTATTATAAAACTTGCTCGAAGAAAAGGAAGTTCCTTTGACCCCGAACGACGCGTGTAGCGTTATCAAGTTTTTGGCGCCGCTGCCGGGGAATAGAATAGCTAGTTAGTAGTCCACCTCGTTTAGGTTTCTTTGCTTGATTCCTATCAAGTAAAATTTGTTCTCAATTTTTAGCTTCCTTGTAGTCTATCCCCCTTCTTCGTGACCTTTGTTCGTAATCCCATCACTTTTCATCATGGAAGGTGATAACCACCCACCATTCATCAACCCACCACCAAATGACCCACCAAGAGCCCGTACTCTTGGTGAATACTCGAGACCAAGCCACCTAGGCTATAGAAACACCATTGAGCTTTCCGACCAAGCCCAAACTACGGCCCTGCGATCCGACACCATCTGGTTGGTGCAAAACGGATGTGCATTCCATGGACTTCGTTCCGAAGATCCAAATCAGCATCTAAGGGATTTCTTTAAAATTGTCGATTCCATCGACCTTGATGCTACTACTCGGGAGACCACGCGTCTGCGTCTCTTCCAATTCTCTCTAAGGGACCAAGCTAGTAATTGGCTTGAGCGACTTCCCGCCGGCTCCATCTCAAGTTGGGATGATCTCACCTCTCGCTTCCTTGCTCAATTTTTCCCACCGGGGAGAACCACTAAGCTTAGGAATGACATCTTGATGTTCCAACAACGTCAAGGTGAATCTCTCTACGAAGCATGGACTCGATTCAAGAACTTACTTCATAAAGTCCCTCATCACGGCATTGATCTTTGGCTCCAAGTCCAACTTTTCTATGATCATGTCAACTTCCCCACCAAGCGATCCATTGACCAAGCGGCCGGTGGAAAACTTAGTGATCTCACCGCGGAAGAATCATGGGGTATAATAGAGGACCTTGCTCTCTATGACAACGAAAGTTGGAATGACCCCCGTGAGTTGCCCAAAACCGTTAAGACAATCTCCTTGCCTCCTATTGACTCACAATCTTCCGATCGTAGGATGATCGAACTTGAAGATCAAGTTAAATTCCTAATGAGTTCCTACGAAAGTCCTAAGTCTTCACGCCATGTAAACAAAGTTTCTTCCTCGTGTGAGCCGTGTAGTGATCCTCATAACACGCGCACTTGCACCCGATCCCCCGAACATGCTTCCGTTGACTACACATCCTCGCGTATTAATGGAACGGGAGGAAGATTCCCTACAATACCCGGACCTAGGAATTTCAATGAGACCCGAGAAGCGTGGAAGGGCAAGCCCGACTTCTATTGGGGACAAACCAAAGAATTCACCTCCAATGATTTCTCATGGCCCCCACCTCACGGTCCTAACCAATAAAACATTGAAGGGATGTTGCAAAACCTAGTCGCATCCTAAGAAGCCCAAATAGCTAAGCTCTCGGACCGCTTTAACCAACAACAAGCCGAAATGGATAGGAAGATAGATAACCTTTTGAAAGCCATGACCAATAGTGATAGGAAGGTTAATGCTATCTCAACTCCCGAGACTTTCGGTGTAGAGATTAAGGACCCAAGTAAGTTAGCTAAGCACGTTCAATTCGTCAATACCATCGCCTTAGTGAAACCTAATAGAACAAATGACGAAGCGAACCATGAGATGATACTTAAGGTTAAGGAAACACCGACGAATGAAACAACCGAGGAAGTGAATGAAGTAGATAATGACTATTTCAATAAGTTTCCTATGGAAGAAGAACTATCTCGCCACCCTCACTTAGTGCGTGACCTCCGTCACATGTATGTTAGGAAAAGCCCTAGAATCAAGTTTGGGAACCCTTGGAATCATAACATACCATGTTGCATAGGACACCTTTTCATGGCAAAGGCCTACATTGATCGAAAGTCCCCAATCAACATAATGACTAGCACCTACTACAATTGGGTAGTGAAGAAGCCTATTCCAACTAGGCAAGACCCCGATAATCCTAGTGTTAGTTGCAATTTTCTTGGTAGAATTAAGGGATTGCCCGTTTATGTAGGTAGTTTCATGTTTCCTACGGACTTCATAATTGTGGATGATATTAGCACAGCCATAGATCCTAGCTTGTCCCACGTTATTCTAGGAAAACCTTTCATAGAAAACACTGGGATGACTTATGATCCTTCATTAGGAATAGTGCGATTCAAGGATGAGACCGACGACATAGCTTACCAAATGCCGTTTAAGATTAAGAAGTTTTCATCACTCTCTAATGATGAAAAGGAACTTAAAATGTCGGTCTATTATAGGAATGAGGAGGATAGAAAGAAAGGAGTGGATTATGTTATGGCCAAGATTTTCGATTTCTATAAGGATTGCTTGAACTTAGGACCATAATATAGAAATGAGTGGGGAGAGGACGAACTCTTAGAAAGGTGTATCATAGGACACTTCTACAGCATGGAACCAACCACTAGAGACCGTCATGGCGGTAATGAAGTCACGTAGGAGCACGATTACGAGTCTAGCTACAAGACTCATAAATAAAGAAAAGCGCTTCGTGGGAGGCAACCCATGCTTAATTGTTTGCTTGTTAGTGTCATATATCTTTTAGTGATTGCTTATTCTCATGTTTAAATTTGTAAAAATGCTTTATTTTGTTTTTAACCTCGTCTTAATTGCATATAAAGGTATTTTACATAAAGGATAAGTGTAGGGAGGATTACACACGTTTTCAAAAGAAACGTAAACATGAGAATAACAATTAATTAAAAGATATATATGTGTGTTTGTTCGAGTCAAATGCTTGTATCGAGTCATAATGGATGTTTTGCAGAAATTTTTCCAGATTCTAAACATGTAAATTTTCCAGAATTTTTTCCAGAAAATCGCATACTAGTTTTTGTCAGGATAACCTGACGGCGTCAGGATCGCAACCTGACGGCGTCAGGAAGGAGTAAAAACAACAGATTACTTTTTTCTCGTTTTCTGAGCTACTTATAAATTTTTGGAATTTTCAGGTCTTAATTTTCCAGAAATTCTGTAAACATCCATTCCACAAGCATTATATCCTAGTTTAGTCGAGTCTTATATATATTATTACCGCCGATTTTACGCGAAGGTTTCGTTTGTTTTCTACAAGTGTGCAGGTTTAATTTATCAAGAAGAAGTTACATAAGATTGGAAGGAGCTTGTTGGATCGATATACTCTAACCAAACTAACTTAAATAGCTTGTTAAGGTTTAACAACCTCGGATAAATCCTAAGTTATTAACAATGAAACACTGAGCAAACTCTATTAAGTATGCGGAATTTACTTAAAAGAGCTAAGAAGAATAACTTTAACTTTAAACAATTTTATTAATAACTCTAACTCTGCTTATTATGCAGACTCTTTAACAACTCTAATAATATCGAACTTTTCTAAAACTCTAATAATATCACGTATATCTAATATCAATCTAGGGGTCCTTTTATAGGCTCAAGGATAACCCTAAACGATTTACAATTCTTATCCTTGTACGTCAAGTAAACAATACTTAGAAAGTTCTAGATAAACATAACTTTCTATCTTTAATCTAATACAACCGACTTATAATCTTTGCAGTACTTTGATGATAAGCAGTACTTTGACTTCTTGCAGTACTTTATCTTTCTGCAGTACTTTGTTAATCTTCAGTACTTTAATCTTCTGTATCCCAACAATCCTCCCCTAACTTGAATTCTACTTGCTTGATTTCAAGTTCCTTTGTAGATTTAGCTTTAACATCTTTATCTTCAAAGACGAATTGTTACTTTATCTTCAGATTTTATCTTTGTAGATTCTCTGCTTATATCATCATCAAAGTAGTCTTTATCTGTGTAATTCTTTTCAGCATCAAACAGCAATATTATATCTTTTCTGCAGCATTCAGCAAGCTCCATCTTTTCAGCAACATAAGACAATTTGTACATTAAATTCAGTTAAGTTTCAGTCTATTCTCATCACTTCCAGGTGTGTAAACTCCTGTGAGAGGTGAATCATTGAAAATTTAATGGATTTGAGCTCTCTTTACCAAAGCCATTAACTCTGGAGTAGCCAAATGTTTTGATGTGTAAGATCATGGTACACTAATAACCATATGATTTTTAGCAAATCATCAGCTATCAACAGATTTGAGTTATCTTTACCAAAAGCTGTACCCTTTTGGACTAGTTAGTTCTTTTATCATGGTGAACTAATTACCATATAATGGTTTTTCCACAGCCTTTACCACAAGCCATTTTCTTGTGGGCTAGCCAACTCTTCACATTACTGATATGGTGAGTTGATTACCATCCAACTTATTAGCAAGTTGTCAACTAAAAACGGATTTGAAATATCTTTACCAGAGCCGTTTGCTCATGGATTAGCCAATCCTTTTGTAACCATGGTGGATTGATAACCTATTTGTATTACCATCTCAAAAACCATTTATTTCTTTTAAACTTTGTTTCAAAACATTTATTACTTAACAAAAGTTTTTCAAAATCAATAACTGGTTTAAAAACTGCAAGCAGTACTTTGAATAAAGTACTGTTTGATCAGCAGTACTTTGAGAAAAGTACTGATATATCAAAAATTTATTCAATTAAGATTCGTACCAGTTATTCATCATCATCAGCAATGGTAGTCCATCTGATAAACAGCTTGATGACCAGATGATGAGTGTGTAAATACTCATCATTTTTGTTCCTTCTACACTGCAAAAACAGTCAAAAATACTTTGAAAAGTCTTGAAAAGACAGAAAAAATATTTAGACTGTATTTTATGCATAAATTGTCAAATCTAGTCCCTGGTTATTCAAAACAAGTTAATTTTTCATAAAAGGCCCTCAGGGATTTTCAAGTTGTCATAATTAGCCTTATAAAATTCAATTTTGCAAAATGGCAACTTTAGTCCCTGAAATTTCAAAGATTGACAGAAATTACCCCGGGACATTTTTAATTTGAAAATTATTATTTTTGGTCCTTGGGAAAATTAAACTTGTCATAATTGGTCCCTATGATGAATATTGGATAATTACAGTTTCGGTCCCTTGGTTTTTGTGGAATTGCAATTTTGGTCCTTGTTATTAATACCAAATCCAACTTGCTGGCCCAATACACCCAAGCCCAACACCCTTGAACCATGGTCCTTGAACTTGAACTTGACCCTTGTGGACCTGCCAAATAAGACCCATGAACCTCTCCTATTAATAAAACACTGGTCAAAGCCAGTCAACCCCCACGTTTTTCCCTCCAAATCCATCTCCTTCACCCACCCTCTGCAATTCCAGCTCTAAGACCATACTTCCAGCTCACACCCCACTCCCTATCACCCTCCACCTCACCTAACAACCAAAATGCAATTAATGCTTCTTCCTTCCTTGCACTCAACCCACCCCAACTGGCAAAAATGGTTTTCCCGCCAAAATTCATCAAACGGCTAAAATGAGCCCAAGTAATCCAACGGCTCTAAAAAGTGGTGGGAAAAGCTGAGAGGAAAAGTGGGAGTATTTTCATTCATAAATAGAAGGAAGAGAAGGAGGACAAGAGGGTAGTTTTAATTTTCTAGTTTTCTTGCAAATCGTTTTTATTATTAATGTCTTAGTTTAATTCTTAAATTGTAATTTCGAGTTTCTATGTACTAAATTTAAGTTACTTAATCGTTTGTAATCCAGTTCAAGTTCTAATTAAAAGTTTATCCAAATTTCTTGTTTTTAAGTTCTCTTTTATTTATGCAGTTTTAAATAATCTAAATCCAGGCTTCAAAAAGTCTTTTTATAGCATAAGTGAGCTTATTAAAGCTGTGTATAGCTTGTAGTAAGCTCACCACTCAGTTTCAATCAAAGTTGGCATTTGGTCAACAAAAGTCAAAGGGGGAAGGAATTTGATCTTAGATATTGGAGTAAGGCTGGAAATGGTTGTGGGTGATATTTGAATTTGTTCAGGCATTATTCACACAGAAGTTAAGGTTTTCAGTTTGATTCCTTTAATTTTCAATCTTTAGTATAAAATTAGCTTAACTAGTTCCTGTTGATTAATGCTGTTAAATCTTGTTTATTTGTGCTCATTCCTGTTTAAATGTAGCTATTATGAGTTTCTATATTAATTATATGGCCTGATTACCTAAGTTGTTTTGTAAAATCTCAATTTTGCATACTTTAAAGGGTGTTTGGCTCAAGTAGTTTAACTAAGCTAGAGGTGTAGATTTTGGTTAGGACCTGATACTATAGCTTCATTTAGGTGAGTAATACTGAATTTAGTCATTTCTTTTCATTAAAGTTCATTAGAAGTCAAAATCATAAGTTTTCTGATCTCATATGCATATCAGTTAGAGTAAATTAGAGTTAGCTTGCATTCTAGGCTTAGATCATGTTAATATAGCTTAATTGTGTCATTGTGCACCATAAAACATCATCCTCAAACTGTTTTTGCAAGATCAAAACTTACAAAAGTCAAGTTTACAATTCTGTCCAAGAAGTCAAAATTGTCAAATAAGTTTTCTGTAGTAAACTTTGTGGATTTTTAATTCACTCAATTCTGAGTCAATCTTGCTGAAATTTTGGATGAAGAATCTCTGGTTGGTGATCTACAGCTGCGTATTTTTAGTTTATTTTTAGGATTTTTCTAAGCCTCCTAAATCAGTGCTCAAAGTAGGACTAGTAGGGCCGTTTGGCAAAGTAGACTTGAAATTGAATTTGTGCTCAAATGCTTTAATCTTGCGCTTATTAGGTTCAAACCAGTTGCATTAGATTATTCTTAGTTAGTTTAGGTCAGTTTGAGCATTAGGTAGCTTATGGTAGCTTATAGTTAGCTTCTAGCTTATTTTTTAGTGCTTATTTACAACAAAAGTCAAAAGTGGAAAAAGTGATTTTTGCAAAACTTTATTGATTTTTCATGGATTCATTTTTGGTTCAAATTAAGTGAGACTTTGGGATTTGCTAGTTCAGTTGGTCTATTTTTGAAAACTGATTTTTGTGGAATTTTAGAAGACCTCTATAAGCTCTGAATTAGCTGTGCAAACAGCTAGATATTGTCCTGTGCACACTCAGCATACACTGAGTTGTGTACATGCAACTTGCAGGTCCTCTCCAAGCTTCATTATAGCTTGTTATGGGCTGAAATTTGGTACATAATCCCTTTGGTTGGTTGGCTAGAGGACCTAGGTTCTGTTTTCCTCTATAGCTTACTGGATAAGCCTGTGCAGTAGCTTAAAGTTAGGTAGTTAGAGCTTATTTATTCTAGGCTTAATTGGAATTAGATCATTGTAGATTGCTTTTCATAGGTTTAGATTAGTTAATATAGGTTGGTTTTAAGTAATTTTAGCATAACCTAGCTTCTGTGTTAATTTGGTGTCCATTTGTAGCCATTAGCTTATTATAAGCGCTTATTTATAAGCACTTTTATCTACAGAACCTAATTCTTTCACACCTGCATCACTTTTCTTATTTTTCCTATATTTAGAATAATATTTTAGAATTTTCCTGAAGTTTTCATAATTTTCTGCCACTGTTTATTATTTTTCTTATTTTTAATCAATTTTTAAGACTTTTTAAACACTTTTTAATACAAATAAATCAGAAAAACTTCAAAAAAATAATTTTTCAATTTTCATAGATTAAGATAAATATAAAAAGCAAAAAAATAATTTTTCCAGATTTTTCCTAGTTTAATTTGTAATTTTAGCCATTTAATTAGTTTTAAATAATTTTTAATTCATAGAAAATAAAACATTAATCATAAAAATACAAAATTAGTTTTGAAAATTCTATTTAGTCATTTTAGATTTTTGAAAAATAGTTTCAAAATTTTCCTCTTTAATTACATAATTTCTAGTATTTTAGATTAGTTTTAAAAGTTTAAAATTAGTTTTTAAATCAAATAAATAAAAGAAAAATCATAAAAATTAGTTTTAAATCATAATAAAGTTTTAAATTGCATTTTTAGAGTAAAAGTGATTTTAGATCATTTTTAGGTTTTAATCATTAAACGATTTTAAATATAGAATTAAAATGACTTCAAAGTCTTGATTAGATTTAATTTCCTTAGTGTAATCAATCATAACCCCTTTCCTGTTCAATATCACCCGATCACTACGCGTTTAGCTATTCAATCGTACAGCTCATTGGGGCTTAACGACCCGGGGAAACACTAAACTCCTCTGGACTTAATTGCATTTTGTTCTGAGCTGTTTGACTTTTATGGTTGACCATTCACAAGTGGTTGACTAATAAAAGATAGACCATTCGGAGCGAATCAAATTTTGGCGCCGCTGCCGGGGAGCTGTGCTAATTGTCTTACGTTTAGCAGATTAGTGATTCGAATATTCACTCCTTGTTCATACCATCTATATATATTTATATTTTCTTATAAAACCATAAAACCCAAAAAGATTCTTCTTTCCCCATTTTCATAATTCTCTTGTTTCCTCGAGTTACGTCTAGTGCATGCGCACTCGTTCTTCTAGATCATTGAGTCCTTTTCGTGATCTAGCAGAAATTCCTAGAAGACGTTCTCGTAGACGTGCTGCCCGAATAGTCGAACCCGAGATTCGTACTATTCCAAACAACAATATGGCAGACGAACGAACTATGGCGGAAATGCTCCAGGCACCCACCGAGGGTTATGGAGGTGCCATCGTTTTACCAGCAATCAATTCTGATCACTTTGAATTGAAGACACATTTGATCCAACTTGTGTCTACGAATCAATTCCACGGGTTTGATCGAGAAGACCCGTATGCACACATCCGTTGGTTTAACAAGTTGACCTCAACTATCAATTACAAGGATGTGCCACAAAAAGTGATCAAATTGATGCTATTTCCGTTCTCACTTGAGGGGGCAGCCCGGATTTGGCTGAAAAAAGAACCCCCTTGAACCATCGAAACTTGGGAGGATCTTGTTCAAAAGTTTGTCAATTATTTCTTTCTTCCATCAAAGACGACTAATCTTAAAAATGAAATTTCTGGATTTCGTCAAAATTTCGATGAAAACTTTGGAGAGGCATGGGAGAGATTCAAAGATCTCCTCAGGAAATGACCCCATCATGAATTCACGGAGCTTCAACAAGTTAATATCTTTTATAATGGGTTGAACGGTAACGATCAAGATTCTTTGAACGCAGTCGCCGGTGGCAATATCTTGAATCGTAAGCCTAAAGATGTGATTGAGGTTTGCGAGAAAAAATCAAAAGTTCCTATTTCTCGCAACAAAGTCAATATTCCAAACACTCCTGCTTCTTCATCCGGTAACTCTTCCGAGTTAGCCGCTCCGTTAGCCGCTCTAACGGACGTCATCCGTTGTATGATGAAAGAGGTAAAGGAAATCAAAAGCGAAATTCATAAGCCGGAACCAATCAAAGCCGTGAACAAGGTGTGTGAAACTTGTAGTGGTCCACACGCGTATTATGATTGTCAAGCAACCGATGCTTTTTTTTACCAAGCTCCCGTAGCTTCTGTAAACCACAATCAATACCGACCACAAGCTGATCCTCAATACCGTGCACCTAGCGGTATGACACCACCTGGTTTTCCTCCTGTGCAAAACCATGGCAATCAAAATCGCTTTGTTCCGAATCAAGGACAAAACTTCAATAACTCTCAAAATTTCAATCAGAACCGGAACAATTTCAACCAACCATATCAAGCTCCAAATCAGCAAAGTTATCAACAACCTTCTCAAGCTCCCCTACCAAATGACTTCATGAAAATTACTGAGTCAATCATACGTTCAATGCAAACTCAGATCAATAACATGAGAGTTGAGCTAAAAAAGGAAATTGATACCACAATGTCTCGGCAGACAAATAAGTTGAAGAATATGATGAGCAGTTTCATGAACATGAATATGAACAAAGCTTCGTCATCTTCTGGAGGACTCCCAAGCAATACAGTTCCAAATCCAAATGCCGAGTTGAAAGCCGTCACCACTCGTAGTGGTAAGACGCACAATGGACCTTCGACTCCAATGCCTCCTCCACCAGGAGCAATGAGTCAAGTTACCAAGGATACAACGGACAAGGTGCATTTCTCAAGCCCACGAAGTACCGCACACGTCCCAACTTCGGTAGTCCAAGCTTTAAGTCCGGAACCCGAAGTTTCGAAGACAAATTCTGAGCCAGAAAGGACTTCCGTCCCGGCTCAAAAGTCTAGTCAGCTTCCTTACCCATCAAGATTGCATGATGAGAAGCTCAAAGACAAAACCAAAGAGCAAATGGAAAAATTTTTCCAAATTTTCAATGAACTGCACTTTGATATAAGCTTCGTTGATGCTCTCGTTCTAATGCCCAAATTTGCATCCACGCTTAAAGGCTTACTGAGCAACAAAGATAAGTTATCTGAGACGGCTAAAACCCCTTTCAATGAGCAATGCTCAGCGGTCCTTCTCAAGAAGCTTCCTAAAAAGCTTGAAGACCCCGGCATGTTTTTAATCCCGTGTGATTTCTTGGGGATGGTTCAATGCTCCGCCTTGGCCGATCTTGGCGCAAGCATTAACCTCATGCCACTCTCAGTATGGAAGAAACTGTCTCTTCCTAAACTTACATCCACTTGTATGACACTCGAGCTAGCGGACCGTACCATAACTCGTCCACTTGGGAGAGCCGAGGATGTCGTGGTGAAAGTAGGAAAGTTTCACTTTCCTACTGACTTTGTTGTAGTAGACTTTGATGCAGATCCTAGAGTTCCCCTTATCTTAGGGAGAGCTTTCTTGAGAACGAGCCGTGCTCTAATTGATGTATTTGCTGAAGAGTTGACCATACGGGTTGACAACGAAGAACTCACCTTTAATATCAACCAGAACTCCAAACCTCTATCCAAACATAGTGTTGCCACAATTGATCAAAAATCTGAAAGAATCAATGCAACACTCTCAAATTTCACGGTTAAGAGGAGTCACCAAAAATGTGCTGAGCTAAAAGCTTTGAAAATCAACCCTGGTTCAAACAAATGGTTTGAAAGTTGTACCAAGGAAGTCAAGAGTGTTCTTGATGATGATGATCTAGAATCGGAGACTTTATCGGAAGTGGTGGAAATTGCTAGCTCTAAGAGCACACCACTTGTCCCACCTCCGGAATCAGTTTATCGTATCGAGTTTGTTAACTCTGTGGATGAAACCAAACTCTCTTCAGTTTCATCTGGATTGGATGATGATGTTTGTGATCCAATGGGAGACATTCTTCCCATTGAAGAATTGCTCAAAAATGATCCATCATCTCCTAGTCTTATTATTTCTGACTCTTCCATCCCTTCTCTCACTCCGGATGAGGAAGATGATAACTTTTGGAATGAAGTCGATGCCTTTCTTAGTGATGAGTCGATTCCAACAGGAATTGATAATACTTACTTTGATTCGGAGGGGGACATCCTTTTTTTGGAAAATCTGTTGATTGAAGAACCGTTTCCAACCCTCCCTACCGGAAATTCTGTTGACAATCACCATACAAACTTCAAGACTAAGCTTAAAAATGTCAAAAATGGTGATTTTCTTTTTACTGATGAGGAATGGACTTGCATTCTCATGCACATCTTTATTCCATTCTTCACAGATGGTGTGGTTGCTCTTTCCCTTTTCTCTTTCGGGAATGAGGACACCATCTTTGACCCCGGTATCATCCTTTATAGTTTCTACTATTAACAATACCGCGGTTGTATCTCGTCGGTGTGGAACTTTCTGATGTTCATATGTTTATTAACACTGTGAACGAAAGTTCGATCGAGATTGGTTTTCCACGTTGCTTCCCCAAGAACAAATGAATACGGGGTCGAGTCAAGCTAGCGACTCAGGAATCAAAAACAGTAGCACACCATATGGGTTTTCACCCATATTTCTGACTTCTTTCTACTTTCTACCACCCTAGTGTGGGGGAGTTGCCCCCCGCTGTTGTATATAAGTTTTCATCCAAAAAAAAAAAAAAAATAAAAAAAAAAAATCACAAAATCACAAAAAAATTTGCCATAGTATTTCCCTTTTACGTTCTATGTTTCGGCATAACCGCCGGTACTTTGAATATTGAGGGCAATATTCATTTCTAGTGTGGGGGGGAATTCTCACGAATTTTATCATGTAATTATACCACCCAATTCCCCCATTTTTGGCCAAAAAAAAAATTTTTTTTTTGGAGCAAGTGTTTTGCACTTACTCAGCTTACGGTTATCAGTCCGCCATGTCTAATAAACAAAAGGATTGGCTAATCCAGGAGCAAACGGCTCTTGGTAAAGATATCTCAAATCCGTTGACGGCTTGCAATTTGCCCAAAATTGTATGGTGTTCAGCTCACCATATCTTTAATTAGTGAAGAGTTGGCTAGCCCGCAAGTTTATGGCTTGTGGTAAAGGCAGTTGGAAAACCATAATTGGTAATCAACTCACCAAAGATATTTTATCTAAGAGTTGGCTAGTCCAGAAGCAAACGGCTTCTGGTAAAGACAAATCAAAACCGTTGAAAGCTGGTGATTTGCTCAAAATCATTTGGTTATCATTGTACCAAAGTTTTTACTTGAACTGAAACATTTGGCTACTCCAGAAGTAATGGCTTTTGGTAAAGAGATTCAAATCCATTAAGTTTTCTCAAAAGATTGCTAGGGACTAGCAATGTTTTAGTGTGGGGGATTGTTGAGTGTGTAAATACTCATCAGTTTGTTTCCTTCTACATTGCAAAAACAGTCAAAAACACTTTGAAAAGTCTTGAAAAGACAGAAAAAATATTTAGACTGTATTTTATGCATAAATTGTCAAATCTAGTCCCTGGTTATTCAAAACAAGTTAATTTTTCATAAAAGGCCCTCATGGATTTTCAAGTTGTCATAATTAGCCTTATAAAATTCAATTTTGCAAAATGACAACTTTAGTCCCTGAAATTTCAAAGATTGACAGAAATTACCCCGGGACATTTTTAATTTGAAAATTATTATTTTTGGTCCTTGGGAAAATTAAACTTGTCATAATTGGTCCCTATGATGAATATTGGATAATTACAGTTTCGGTCCCTTGGTTTTTGTGGAATTGCAATTTTGGTCCTTGTTATTAATACCAAATCCAACCTGCTGGCCCAATACACCCAAGCCCAACACCCTTGAACCATGGTCCTTGAACTTGAACTTGACCCTTGTGGACCTGCCAAATAAGACCCATGAACCTCCCCTATTAATAAAACACTGGTCAAAGCCAGTCAACCCCCACGTTTTTCCCTCCAAATCCATCTCCTTCACCCACCCTCTGCAATTCCAGCTCCAAGACCATACTTCCAGCTCACACCCCACTCCCTATCACCCTCCACCTCACCTAACAGCCAAAATGCAATTAATGCTTCTTCCTTCCTTGCACTCAACCCACCCCAACTGGCAAAAATGGTTTTCCCGCCAAAATTCATCAAACGGCTAAAATGAGCCCAAGTAATCCAACGGCTCTAAAAAGTGGTGGGAAAAGCTGAGAGGAAAAGTGGGAGTATTTTCGTTCATAAATAGAAGGAAGAGAAGGAGGACAAGAGGGTAGTTTTAATTTTCTAGTTTTCTTGCAAATCGTTTTTATTATTAATGTCTTAGTTTAATTCTTAAATTGTAATTTCCAGTTTCTATGTACTAAATTTAAGTTACTTAATCGTTTGTAATCCAGTTCAAGTTCTAATTAAAAGTTTATCCAAATTTCTTGTTTTTAAGTTCTCTTTTATTTATGCAATTTTAAATAATCTAAATCCAGGCTTAAAAAAGTCTTTTTATAGCATAAGTGAGCTTATTAAAGCTGTGTATAGCCTGTAGTAAGCTCACCACTCAGTTTCAATCAAAGTTGGCATTTGGTCAACAAAAGTCAAAGGGGGAAGGAATTTGATCTTAGATATTGGAGTAAGGCTGGAAATGGTTGTGGGTGATATTTGAATTTGTTCAGGCATTATTCACACAGAAGTTAAGGTTTTCAGTTTGATTCCTTTAATTTTCAATCTTTAGTATAAAATTAGCTTAACTAGTTCCTGTTGATTAATGATGTTAAATCTTGTTTATTTGTGCTCATTCCTGTTTAAATGAAGTTATTATGAGTTTCTATATTAATTATATGGCCTGATTACCTAAGTTGTTTTGTAAAATCTCAATTTTGCATACTTTAAAGGGTGTTTGGCTCAAGTAGTTTAACTAAGCTAGAGGTGTAGATTTTGGTTAGGACCTGATACTATAGCTTCATTTAGGTGAGTAATACTGAATTTAGTCATTTCTTTTCATTAAAGTTCATTAGAAGTCAAAATCATAAGTTTTCTGATCTCATATGCATACCAGTTAGAGTAAATTAGAGTTAGCTTGCATTCTAGGCTTAGATCATGTTAATATAGCTTAATTGTGTCATTGTGCACCATAAAACATCATCCTCAATCTGTTTATGCAAGATCAAAACTTACAAAAGTCAAGTTTACAATTCTGTCCAAGAAGTCAAAATTGTCAAATAAGTTTTCTGTAGTAAACTTTGTGGATTTTTAATTCACTCAATTCTGAGTCAATCTTGCTGAAATTTTGGATGAAGAATCTCTGGTTGGTGATCTACAGCTGTGTATTTTTAGTTTATTTTTAGGATTTTTCTAAGCCTCCTAAATCAGTGCTCAAAGTAGGACCAGTAGGGCCGTTTGGCAAAGTAGACTTGAAATTGAATTTGTGCTCAAATGCTTTAATCTTGCGCTTATTAGGTTCAAATCAGTTGCATGAGATTATTCTTAGTTAGTTTAGGTCAGTTTGAGCATTAGGTAGCTTATGGTAGCTTATAGTTAGCTTCTAGCTTATTTCTTAGTGCTTATTTACAACAAAAGTCAAAAGTGGAAAAAGTGATTTTTGCAAAACTTTATTGATTTTTCATGGATTCATTTTTGGTTCAAATTAAGTGAGACTTTGGGATTTGCTAGTTCAGTTGGCCTATTTTTGAAAACTGATTTTTGTGGAATTTTAGAAGACTTCTATAAGCTCTGAATTAGCTGTGCAAACAGCTAGATATTGTCCTGTGCACATTCAGCATACACTGAGTTGTGTACATGCAACTTGCAGGTCCTCTCCAAGCTTCATTATAGCTTGTTATGGGCTGAAATTTGGTACATAATCCCTTTGGTTGGTTGGCTAGAGGACCTAGGTTCTGTTTTCCTCTATAGCTTACTGGATAAGCCTGTGTAGTAGCTTAAAGTTAGGTAGTTAGAGCTTATTTATTCTAGGCTTAATTGGAATTAGATCATTGTAGATTGCTTTTCATAGGTTTAGATTAGTTAATATAGGTTGGTTTTAAGTAATTTTAGCATAACCTAGCTTCTGTGTTAATTTGGTGTCCATTTGTAGCCATTAGCTTATTATAAGCGCTTATTTATAAGCACTTTTATCTACAAAACCTAATTCTTGCACACCTGCATCACTTTTCTTATTTTTCCTATATTTAGAATAATATTTTATAATTTTCCTGAAGTTTTCATAATTTTTTGCCACTGTTTATTATTTTTCTTATTTTAAATCAATTTTTAAGACTTTTTAAGCACTTTTTAATACAAATAAATCAGAAAAACTTCAAAAAAATAATTTTTCAATTTTCATAGATTAAGATAAATATAAAAAGCAAAAAAATAATTTTTCCAGATTTTTCCTAGTTTAATTTGTAATTTTAGCCATTTAATTAGTTTTAAATAATTTTTAATTCATAGAAAATAGAAAAATAATCATAAAAATACAAAATTAGTTTTGAAAATTCTATTTAGTCATTTTAGATTTTTGAAAAATAGTTTCACAATTTTCCTCTTTAATTTCATAATTTCTAGTATTTTAGATTAGTTTTAAAAGTTTAAAATTAGTTTTTAAATCAAATAAATAAAAGAAAAATCATAAAAATTAGTTTTAAATCATAATAAAGTTTTAAATTACATTTTTAGAGTAAAAGTGATTTTAGATCATTTTTAGATTTTAATCATTAAACGATTTTAAATATAGAATTAAAATGACTTCAAAGTCTTGATTAGATTTAATTTCCTTAGTGTAATCAATCATAACCCCTTTCCTGTTCAATATCACCCGATCACTACGCGTTTAGCTATTCAATTGTACAGCTCGTTGGGAGTTAACGACCCAGGGAAACACTAAACTCCTCTGGACTTAATTGCATTTTGTTCTGAGCTGTTTGACTTTTATGGTTGACCATTCACAAGTGGTTGACTAATAAAAGATAGACCATTCGGAGCGAATCACCAGACATGCTATTTTATTATCTTCTTCTACTTCCATTCCATGCTCCAGCATCCTCCTCATAAGTTCTGGTGTAAGAGGATATCTTCTATCAGCTAACATATGAATCATAATTCCATCTTCTAGCTCTAGAACATGTACTCCAGATTCTTCAAAGAATCTCCAGCTAACAATCTCCCAATTCTCTTGATTCTTCCAAATTTCAGCAGTGCTTTGTTCTTCAGTTTCCCATACAGTTGTGAGATCTCCAAGCAATACTAAACCAACTCCTTCTGATGGATTTTGTTCAAAGTAATCTCGCACCACATGATATAAATAAAATAAATCCACTCTATCTATGATGTGCAATAAATCCCATAGCCTATTGAACACTCTGAAACTTTCATCAGCTCTATGAAACATCAGATAACTTCCATCTTTGGACTCTACAACTTCAAAAGCAATAATTTAAGATCTGTTCATTTTCATCTCAGCATCATCTGTAGAATACTCAAAATCCACTATTCTTAAGTAATTCTTTAGTTCATCATTAGTATCAGATCGTAACTCAACTTTCTGTTTCTTTGATGACTGTATATCTTCAACTTCAGTTTTTCTTTTTCTTTTTAAGCTCCTTTTTTGATCTTTTTCTTTCCAAGCAGCATCATCTTTATAATCTTTGATGCTTTCAACACATTTCTTATAAGCTTCCTTAACAACATCATATAATTCTTTCATCTCAAAATAATTAAACCTCTGCAATCCTTTATACCCTTGACTTTTTAAATAACCCATCATTGCATTTCTGTCTTTAGCTTGATTTGGTCTTCTTGGTAGAAATCTAACAGGAATAGGTGACTCTAATGGTTCATCAGCTTCAGCATTCAATTCCTCTTGCAATTTCTTATCTGCTTCTCTATTCTGAGCTTCTTCAATTTCCTTAGCTTCTCTATCTTTAGCATTTAAGTCCTCTTGAAACTTTCTAGATGCTTCTTCATTCATAGCAACTTGAGCAACTCTTATCTGTGCTAAAGTAGGTTTTTTTTTTCTTCTTTGTCTCTATCAACTTGCCTTTACCTTTATCCTTTGGATCAATAATAGCTTGAGAAACTCTTGGTTGTTCCTCTTCTTGCACTCCTGGAATACTAACACCCCTTGGCTGTGATAAACCTTGCAAAATTACAGCAATGGTTTCATCATCACTTGCTGTATGTATAGGCTTGAGAGTATCAGCTTCCTTTTCAGGTATAAATTCTGAAGGACCAACTTCTTCTTCACGTGGAATAGTTGAAGGACCAGCTTCCTCTTCAAAGTCTAACACCCTTGGTGTAACCAATTCTTGTCTGTAAGTTCCAGTAAAAGCAGTACTTTGATCAGCAGTACCTTGATCATCAGTACTTTGAACTTGAACATCAATAACTTGTTCCTCAGTACTTTGAATAACCTGTTCTTCAGTTTCTTCAGGATGAATATTTGTACCTTGAACTTCAGTTCTTTCATGTTCTTCAGTATCTTCAGGTTCATCCTCCTTATGAACATCTTCTTTCAAATTCTTTTCTTCTAAATTCCTCCCCAATTGAAATGAAGATTGTTTTTGAACCTTTTGGCATTTTATCTTCTTAAACTGCCTTTGCTCCTTCTTTTTAGATTTGACCCAAAGACGATGATGTTGAACCAATGGCCAGACAAAATTCTTGAGTCTTTGAAACTTGAGCTTCAACTTCTTAATCTGTTTAGCTTGAGCCTCAATAGTTTTCTTCAATTTGACTAACTCCCTTGTCAGAACATAATTATCCAATGTCAAACCTTCACGAGGTATAGTATGTGGATCATCTCCTGGAATTGGTGAATGTTCCTCTAATTGAGAATCAGGATCAGACATTTGAGGAGATGGAGAAGGTGAAACTGCAACATCAGCTTGAACTTCAGTACTTGGCGAAGCAGTACCTTGTGATGCAGTACCTTCATGAGATGCAACACTCTGAGAAGCAGTACCTTCTGAAGCAGTACCTTGAGATGTAGCAGTACCTTCAGAAGCAGTACCTTCTCTATCTTCATCTTCTTCATCATCAGCTCTGACAGCTTGAACAACTTCCATCATAGAAGTAGTTAAGGGAGTGTCCCTTCCAGTGAATAAATCACTCTTCCTAACCATGAAAGTGAAAATCTTGGCTTGTTGTAGCACAACAGGTAAAAGACTTGTAGGCTTAGGTACATCTGAAAGTTGTTTATGGAGGAATACTTGAACAAATCGTGGATACATCAACCATTTGGAACCATGAGTGATGTGTGAAAGCATTCCATCTAGAATTAGCCTTGAAAAATTGAAAACACGATCAATAGCCAATCCTACTATAGCAGATGCTATGTTAGATCCAAATTGCTCCCATGATGTACTTTTAGCACTAATACAATGAAGCAACACATGTATTAAAAACTTCCAGTGAGGACAAAATAAGGGTTTCCTGAATGTTTGTTCAGTTAAGGACCCTTCATAACCAATGTGCCCAAAAGTATCCCAAATTATTTGCTTATCAAAACGGACAGCCCCATCAGTATCTTCAAGCAATAAGTCTGCACGAATAGAGGCTTCAGTAGTCTTGACATTTTTCCCAGCAACCATATCATGAATATATTCTTCATCATTCTCCATATGAACCCTAGCAGTTTCCCAAAATTGTTGAATCTAGGGCTCAATAACATCTGGTTCTACTAAAAGCGCATAACTAATTGGCGATCCAGTAAGAAAATCGATAATATCATGAAAAATTACATTCGCTTCAGTCTTGTCTAAATTCGCCACCATGTTGTGTTTGGAAATAGTATTACGACCCGCCATTGATGATTATATGATCACAGTAAGAAATAGAACAAATAATATAGGTGAAAGTGAGAGAAATATGGAAAAGATTAGGAGATATCAATATGAGAGGGAAATTCGGAGAGTAGTTATTTATAGGTGAGATTTGAAAAATCACAGCTCGTAATAACTAAGTTACCGTTAGGGTAGTTTTCCCCTCAATATGACCGTTGGAACAGTACTTTGATAAGACAAACAGCACTTTCCACGTGTGCAGTACTTTCCTTTGCAGTACTTTCCAAGCAGTACTTTCATAAAATCAAAAATCAGTACTTTCCCATTCTCTTCCTTACAATACCAAACACTTATAAAACAGAAACATCCTCCCCTCAAACAATGCATAGGACTATACTTACACTAAATAGTCCTCCCCTTAAATGTAGCTTAGTAATTGATCATGCCAATACTCACCACCAAGTGATTGAATCTTGAAACATCAAAGCCTTTGGTGAGTAGATCAGCTACATTATCATCTGTATGCACCTTGACAACATTAATGAGCCTATGCTCATAACAATCTCTGATAAAGTGATGCCTAATCTGAATATGCTTTGTCTTAGAATGATAAACTGGATTCTTCACAATGCAAATTGTACTCTCATTATCAATATTGATAGGAGTATTCTTGAAATTGAAACCATAATCCAAGAGTTGATTCTGTATCCACAACACTTGACCACAACAGCTTGCAGCAGCCACATATTCGGCTTCAGTTGATGATGTTGCTGCAATTGTCTGTTTCTTGCATTGCCATGAAACTAATCTTCTTCCAAGATATTGGCATCCACCTGTGGTTGATCTTCTGTCATAGTTATCACCTGCATAATCACTATCTGAAAAAGCTTCCAAGTAAAAAGGGGAATCCTTTGGATACCACAACCCCAACTTAGGTTGTTGTTTCAAATAACTAAAAATTCTCTTTACTGCATTCATATGAGAAACCTTTGGTGAGACTTGATATCTTGCACATAGATAAACAACAAACATAATATCAGGTCTTGATGCAGTAAGATACATAAGACAGCCAATCATTGATCTCTATAACTTGACTTCAACTGGTTGTCCATCTTCATCCTTGCCCAATGAGTTGATAGATTTAATAGGTGTAGTAACAGGGTTCATGTCATCAAAATTGAACTTCTTAAGTATGTCAGATACATACTTGTCTTGACTTATGAAAATTCCTTCCTTTGACTGCTTAACTTGAAGTCCCAAAAAGAAAGTTAACTCACCCATTGAACTCATTTGAAATTCTTTCTGCATCAGCTGCTCAAACTCCTTGACCATGGACTGTTTAGTAGCTCCAAATATGATATCATCAACATAAAATTGTACTAACATGATATCCTTCTTGTCTCTCTTGATAAACAAAGTCTTATCAATAGCTCCTCGCCTATAACCATGTTGCAATAAAAAGGTAGAGAGCCTTTCATACCAAGCTCTAGGTGCCTGATGAAGGCCATAAAGAGCTTTGACAACTTTTTATACTTTGTTTGGATGCTTAGGATCCTCAAAACCAGGAGGTTGTTTGACATATACTTCCTCTGTAATCTTGCCATATAAAAAGGCACTCTTGACATCCATTTGATAAACCTGAAATCCCATATAAGAAGCAAAAGCAAGAAAGATTCGAATTGCTTCTATCCTTGCTACAGGAGCAAACACTTCATCATAATCAACTCCTTCTTCTTGTCTGTAGCCTTGTGCAACTAATCTTGCTTTGTTTTTAATAACATTCCCTCTTTCATCTCTCTTGACTCTGAACACCCATCTTATACCAATGACCTTCTTACCATCAGGAAGATCACATAATACCCAAACTTCTTGAAGTCTGAATTGTAGCAGTTCTTCTTGCATAGCTTCAACCCAACTTTCTTTAGTCAATGCTTGAGCAATATTCTTGGGTTCCTCTTGAGAGATAAAGCAAGTAAACAGGCATGTTTGATGGTCCTTATGATTCAGCCTGTTCTGTTTATAGACAAAGCTAAGTAAAGCATTATGAGGTTTAGTAAAACTCTTAGCTTTGTGTCTTGTCATCACTCTAGAAGTAGAAGGACCAATGATTTGATCAGTAGGATGATTCTTATGAATTCTTAAGTTTGGAGACTGTGGAACTCCATAGGAATCTGAGAAAATACCTTCAACTTCAAACTCATCATCAGTATCTTCTAAGCCAGGCATAGTAGGATCATCCAAATCATCAAAAGTGCTGGAAACTGGTGCAGCAGTACTTTGGTCAAAAGTACTGTCCAAAGTACTGTAAGAGTATTCTGCAGTATTGGTCTTTTTCTTTGGTTCTTCATAAGCTCTTCTTTGATCATCAGTATAAGAATGTGCTAAAACATCTTGAAGAAGCATCTGATTAAGTTCTTCTTGAATAGATTGATCCTCATCAGACAATGAGGATTTTGGCTTATCAGTACTTTTCATTGGTTCCACAGAAATTGGTTCTTCATCAGTAACAACATCAGGACTAATATGAACTCCATGAACAACATACTGTAAATCTTCTTCATTGTGTACAGGTTGATTTTCTTCTCTAACAGGTACATAGTTCATAGAAGGAGTTAAAACTTCAAGATCAAACATCCTATCAGGACCTTTACCCTTCTGATTGTCTTGATCTTCTAAAAACTCAACATGAAGACAATCTTGAACCTTCTTAGTGACTCCGTTGTACACTCTAAAGCCCTTACTGTTGGTACAATATCCCAGTAAATAACCTTCTTCTGACTTGCCATCAAACTTACCCAGATTATCAATTGTATTCAAAATAGTAAGAGGGCATCCAAAAGGCTTCATAAATTGAATGTTGGGTTTGTTGCCCATCAGCAACTCATAAGGTGTCTTCATCTGTGGCGTAGTAACTGATACTCTGTTAAGTACATAGCAAGCAGTACTTACAGCTTCAGCCCAGAATTGAATAGGTAGTTGTGAATATGTTAGCATGGTTCTGGCTGCTTCAATCAAAGTCCTATTCTTTCTCTCTGCAACACAATTCTGCTGTGGTGTTCTGGCAATACTGAACTCACTCTTGATTCCTTTGTTTGCACAAAATTCATCCATAAGCTTGTTCTTGAATTCAGTTCCATTGTCACATCTAATACCTCTAACCTTGAGTCTCAATTGGTTTTCAAGTGCTATTATGAGAGTCTGAATAGCATCAAAAGTATCATCTTTAAATCCTAAGAAAAATACCCAACTGAATCTACTACAATCATCTGTGACAACTAAGCAGTACTTCTTCTTGTTTAAACTTGTAACAGATTCAGGACCAAATAGATCCATATGTAACAGCTCCAATGGTTCTCTAACAGTCCTTTCCTCAAGCTTCTTGCAGGAAGCTTTATGTTGTTTACCCTTCTTACATGCCAAACAGGAGTGATCATTCTTGTAAGTCTTTGAAGGTAAACCTCTAACTAAATTTCCTTTGACCAGTTTGTTGATATTCTTGAAATTCACATGGCCCAATCTTCTATGCCATTGATGTGCTTCTTCAGATGTTGCTTTTGCCACCAAACATGTGGCTCTCCCATAAGAATGAAGACTTTTCATATCTAGACTATACATGTTGGGAATTAAGGTAAACTACTGATTCTGCCGAAGTATCTGCCGAAGAGATTCTGCCGAAGAAGAATGAATTCTGCTGAAGTTATACTTCAGCAGAAGTGTTAAAGCAGAAATCGTGTTTCTGCTGAAAGTGCGAATCCACGTAGGAGAGATAAGCTCAGTATGTAGTAAAAGTCAGCGCCGTATGAAAGATAGGTTGGCGCCGTATTGTATAGAGCTTACTCAGAATAAACAATATGATTAGTAAAACAATATGATTAGTTGCATGGTTGTCTAGATGCATGCTTGGTCTATGTTTGTATTAGGGGCGTACGTTGTAAACGCTCGTGAGTCATTAGGGTTTATTGCCTATAAAAGGAACCATAATAGTTTGTAATAGATAAGCTTTTCTTAAGCCTTTCAAGTCTTGTAAAAATATCCGAAACATAGAGTTTCTATAATCAAAAGATCCATAGAGGATCAAAGAGTTCTTAGTTATTATAACTTGTATTTACTTTCCGCTATAAAATACGGGTTGTAGAGATCTTCTATTAGTTTGCTTGTGATTACATAGGCAACACTAACGATCTCCGAGTGCTTAAGATCTATCAAGGTCTTTGTGTATTCAACAAGTGGTATCAGAGCCTCGGGAAAGTCTCTACGATACTAAGAACCATTCTCACCCCCATACAACCAAACATTCACTCACCATGCCTGGATCTGATAATGAAACTGAAGTCACCAACACAAACAACACCAACACCACTTCCATGCAACAACTTAGTCTTTCAAACAGCAATGGTAAATTTCCTTATTTGAAAAGGGAAGAGTATGATCTTTGGACGATGAAGATGGAAAACTGGATTTCCAATATTGATTGGAATCTGTGGGAGGTAGTAAAGAAAGGAAACAGTCTAAAGAAAATGATTCCAGACAGGGATGGGAAATTTATCATGGCTCCTCCCAAAACTGCTGAAGAGGTGCTGGCTATGCAGAGAGAGCACAAAGTAAAAACTATTTTGCTTCAAGCCATTCCTGAAGATCACCTGTGTGATTTTCACCATATGGATGATGCAAAGGACATATGGATGGCTCTCAAAGCAAGGTTCGGTGGAAATGAAGAATCAAAGAGAATGAGGAAGTCCATGCTGAGACAACAATTTCAGGACTTTAATATCTCCGAAGAAGAAGGTATCCACAAGGGATACGACAGGTTCCATAGGATTTTGAGTCAGCTAAACCAGCTGAATGCAAAACCTGATAATGATGACTGCAACTCAAAGTTCCTTCGATCTTTGCCTCCATCATGGTTACATGTGAGTATTGCCCTCAAGGCTAAAGGTGGGTTGGACATGCTCACCTTTGATGAGCTGTACAACAGACTCAGAACTCTTGAACCTGATGTCAGAACTCCCTACCGTACATCTTCTTCTGGCCATGCAGCTTTTGTTGGGACATCTCACTCCAACATGATGGTACCTGCTCCTAGTTCCAACTATTTTCCATCATCTCCTAGTTCCAACTACTTTCCATCATCTTGCACTCCCACTCCACCACATAACACTCGTCCCACTCCACCATCTTCTCAAACTAAGACTAGTAGTGTGATGGAGGATGTTCTTCATTCATTTGTTGCTGACTATGATACTCAGCAGTATCTTACATATGAAGACTTTGATCAGTTGGACCCACTTGAAATGGAGGAGATGAAACTGAAAATGCAGGTGGCATTGCTGTCAGTGGACATCAAAAGGTTTGAAGAGAAGTCTGGGAGGAAGTTTGCTTTCAAGGGAAAGGAACCAACTCGCTTTGATAGGAGAAAAGTCAAGTGTTTCACTTGCCACCAGATGGGGCATTTTTCAAGGGAATGCAAAGACAGGAAGAGTGGAGATGGAGCTAACTACATTTCCTATCAGCAGAAACAGCAGGAAGCTGGAGCTTCAGCAGCTCTTCTCACCATGGATGAACAGGTCAACTGGACTGCACATGAACCTGTGAATGAGGAAGCTCATGATACTGATAAGCTTGGATTGCTGGTAAGGTGCACTTCGGATGAAAGGCATGATCAGTTTGCCTTGATGGGACTATCTCAGGTACACAACTGTATATTTGGTTGTAGTCTAAGATACAATGAACTTAAATAAGAATATGATGCTATGAAACCTAAGTTTGATGAATGCTATGTTGAAAATGAAGCTCATAAACTAGCATTAAAAACAGTAGAAAGACAAAAAGTATGGTTTCAAAAGAATCAAATAGCTTATGAAGAAAAGATAAAGGTGTTACAGTTTGATCTAGAAGTTGCAAATAATTACTTAAAACTGTCTGAGAAAGCAAAGGATGAAACTGTGTCTGAGAACCTAGAGCTTAAAGAAAAACTAGCTGAGGAAATAGCTAGGCATAAGGAATGGTTAATTTCAGGTGATAATCTGGCTAGAGAAATCTATAACAGTCAATCAGTAACCTCTGGCTTAGGATTAGGCTTTCAAAAGTATGTAGGAGTAGAAGCTAAGTATGATGGTCGTAAATCCACACCAGCAAAGTTAGCTAACTTTGTTAAAGAAGGTGAAATGCATGCTGTCCCTGGACCTATTAGAGGTGTATTTATGCCCATTGACCTTTCCATCACTGTTGACTTTGATGGATCACATCATCTATATGGCAGAAAGTCAAAAGACTTGCCAGACCCTGATACCTCATCTAATGACTTTGTCTCTTGCTCTGACAGTGACAATTCATCGGATCAAGGGTCTACTTCCTATGAAAGCTGTGATTCAAATGAGAAGTCTGACCTTCCCAAGCCTGAGCCTACACCCAAGCCTGCACCCCAGTCTACTTGCAAGCCTTCTAGGGAAGCTGCTGAGGAATCAACTTCCAAGACAGTTTCTTCTGAAGACTTATCTTTTAAATCTTTGAATAATCAGTCTGTTAAAAACAATTCCTTGAATGTTTCTAATTTAAGTACTTCTTCATGTAATCAAACATCTCCCTATTTGAATAAATCTTCCAAGAAGAAGACATGTTTTGTATGTGGAAGTAAATTTCATTTAATTAAGGATTGTGATTTTTATGAGCAAAGATTGGGTGCATGTGCTACTCATCAGAAACACAAATCTAAGTGGACCAATGTTGATAATATTCCACCTTATGTCCCACAAGCAGCTAATACTGACTCTCATTGGAGAAGTTCAGTTGCCAGACCTTATGTGCAACCAACTAGCCCATACTTTAATCATAGTTATTGGCCTACATATGTTGACTCTATGTATGCTGGGATGGGATATGGGAGCACTGCTGTGAAGTCCTCAGCAGGTTGTTCTTGGACTAACAAGGGACCCAATCATCAATGGAGGACCAAGAACAATGGTGGATCCTCTAAATCTTCATGTCCTAAACCTGTGATCCACAAGGCAGGTTCAAGTCAGTAATGACTTGAACCTCCATCGAATTCTAACCGTTTGTATATATTTTGTTGTTGTTTGTAGGATCATCCCCTTAAGCATAAGAATAATGGTATTGTTGGGTAGTGGTTGTTCCAGAAGCATGTCTGGGAACAGAGATATGATGCACAATTTTGTTCCTATAGAAGGAGGAGGCAATGTAACTTTTGGAGGAAGTGATGGGAGTATCACAGGGAAAGGCACCATAAAGACACCTCATCTGGATTTTGAAAATGTGTACTATGTTAAGGAACTTCAGCATTTCAACTTGTTCTCCGTTTCACAAATCTGTGACACCAAGAACAAAGTACTCTTCTCGGAGAATGAATGTCTTGTGCTGTCTAAAGACTTCAAACTCCCAGAAGATACTTCAATTCTACTGAAAGTTCCTCGAACTTACAATTTATACACATTCAACCTTAATGAAGTTCAACCTGGTGGTGACCTCACTTGTCTGGTGGCTAAAGCATCCCTTGATGAGTCTACTAAATGGCATAGGAGGATGGCTCATGTGAATTTCAAGACCATAAACAAACTCTCTAAAATGGGTCTTGTTGAAGGTCTTCCCACCAAAGTTTTCACCAATGATCATAATTGTGTTGCATGCAACAAAGGAAAACAACACAGAGCCTCCTACAAAGCTATCAATGCTATGAGCATCATTTCTGACCCTCTTCAGTTGCTCCACATGGATCTGTTTGGTCCAACTCAAGTCAGAAGCATTGACCATAAATACTTCTGTTTGGTTATCACTGATGGCTATAGTAGATTTTGTTGGGTTTTCTTTCTCAGAACCAAAGATGAAACATCTCAAGTGCTGACTGAATTCATCACTCTCGTTGAAAATCAGTTGAAAAAAAAGGTTAAGGGAATTCGGTGTGATAATGGGACAGGGTTTAAAAATGCCATTCTTATAGAACTCTGTGGGTCAAAAGGTATAAAAAGGGACTATAGTAATCCAAGAACCCCACAACAAAATGGGGTGGCTGAAAGAAAGAATAGGACCTTAATAGAGGCTGCAAGATCAATGCTTGCAGACTCTAAACTGCCCACTATGTTCTGGACTGAAGCTGTTGGCACAGCGTGCTATGTGCTAAACAGGGTCTCCATTACTAGACCTCAACTCAAAACACCATATGAACTTCTCTTTGGGAAGGTTCCTGTCATTCACTACCTAAAACCTTTTGGTTGTCAAGTGACCATTCTGAACACCAGTGATCCGTTGGGAAAGTTTGATGAAAAGGCTGATGATGGTTATATTGTGGGTTATTCAGCTCATAGTAAGGCATACAGGGTGTACAATTTGCAAGCCAAGAAGATAGAGGAGACGCTGAACCTGAGATTTCTGGAAGATAAGCATAATGTTCAAGGACAGGGTCATACGTGGTCTTTTGACCTTGACTACTTAACTGATTCTTTGGGTTACACTAGACACTTGGTTAACCAAAATGCAGGTCCTCAAGCTTCTCCCACTAACAATGCAGGTCCCTTAGATGATGAATCTGAAAATGAGTTTGAAGATGATGAGCAACCTATACTTGTGCCTTCTTTCTCCCCTAACAATATTGCAGGTACCACCTCCAAGGAGATTGCTGATAAGAGTGATGAAGATGACTCTCATTATGCTGAGGACCTTGCTAGGCTTCAGACTCAAGAATTTGCTGCTAAGCTTGAAGCAGAGAAACTGAATGGAGAGGTTGCTAATGAAGGAGTCAGTAGAAACCATGTGTCTGCTGAAGTTGACTCTGTCACACCTACCATCCACAAATCTGCTGAAGGCTATGCTGTTTCTTCTCATGTTCCTTCTCAAGTGTCTTCAGACTTTGGAGAACCTCATACACGCTTTCCAAAACCCTCCGATCTTGGAAATCACCAACCCAAAGCGGGCATTTTCACTTCACCCTCTTATGATGCTGAATTTGAACCAACTATCACTAATCTTGATTCATCCATTGAAGTCAGCCCCACTGCTACTCAGAGGATCACCATTGCTCATCCTCAATCCAACATCATAGGTGATCTTCTGGAACCTGTTAGAACTCGAAGGGCTATTACAAGTCCTCAATTTGGACAGATTGCTTTTCTTTCTTATGTCTTAAACCAGCAAAGAGACAATCACACAGACTTCAAGCATTGTCTGTTTGCTTGTTTTCTTTCTCAAGTGGAACCAACAAGTGTTTCTCAAGCTCTTAACGATTCAAGCTGGCTAGAAGCAATGCAAGAAGAAATGCAACAATTTCACAATCAGCAGGTTTGGATCTTGGTTCCACTCCCTGATGGCAAATATGCCATTGGGACAAAGTGGATTCTAAAGAATAAGAGAGATGCTTGGGGTGTTGTGATAAAAAACAAAGCAAGATTAGTGGCTCAAGGCTTCAGACAAGAGGAGGGGATTGATTATGATGAAGTGTTTGCACCTGTTGCTAGAGTTGAAGCCATTCGAATTTTCTTAGCTTATGCTTCTTACATGGGTTTCATGGTGTATCAGATGGATGTGAAAGGTGCTTTTCTGTATGGTGAGATTGAAGAAGATGTTTATGTCACTCAACCCAAGGGATTTGAAGACCCAGATCACCCAAATCATGTCTACAAGGTTGTTAAAGCTCTCTATGGCTTACATCAGGCACCTAGAGCTTGGTATGCTAGGCTTTCATCATTCCTGCTGAAGCATGGCTATAGGAGAGGTGCTATTGATAAAACTCTGTTCCTAAAGAAGAATTACTCAGACATCATTCTTGTGCAAGTTTATGTGGACGACATTATCTTTGGCTCCACAAACGAAGCTTGGTGCAGGGAATTTGAGGAACTAATGAAGGGTGAATTTCAAATGAGTGCTATGGGAGAGCTTACTTTCTTTTTGGGTCTCCAAGTTCAGCAGAAACAAGATGGTATTTTTATCTGTCAAGATAAATATATGAGGGACATTTTGAAGAAGTTTGGTATGGAAGGTGTTAGGACTGCCACAACACCTTATGAAGCTCCAAAGACTAAAGCAAATAATGAACCAGATCTACCTGTGAATGTTCATTTGTACAGGTCCATGATTGGTTCATTGATGTATCTAACAGCTTCAAGACCTGATATTACTTTTGCTGTGAGTGTTTGTTCTCGACATCAAGTCACTCCACTTACTTCCCATCTCAATGCTGTCAAGAAGATCTTTAAGTACCTCAAAGGCCAACCTCTTTTAGGCCTTTGGTACCCAAAAGAGTCTCCTTTCAAGTTGGAAGCATATAGTGACAGTGATTATGCTGGTGCAAATCTGGATAGAAGATCCACAACTGGAGGCTGCCAATTTCTTGGCAAGAGGTTGATTTCTTGGCAATGCAAGAAACAAACCATTGTGGCTGCCTCAACTACTGAAGCAGAGTATGTTGCTGCTGCAAATTGCTGTGGACAGGTCCTTTGGATTCAAAACCAATTGCTGGATTATGGGTACAACTTCATGAACACTACAATTCATATAGATAATCAAAGTACCATCTGCATAGTCAAAAATCCAGTTTTTCACAGTCGAACAAAACACATTGAAATCAGGCACCACTTTATAAGAGATGCATATGAAAAACATTTGATAAAAGTGGCTAAAATTCATACTGATGATAATGTGGCAGACTTGTTAACAAAAGCGTTTGATGGACCAAGGTTTCAACACCTCGTGGTCAATATTGGAATGTTAAACCCTTGACTGCATAGTTTAAGGGGAGGCATAGGCCTCAGGGGAGGCATATGCCTCAGGGGAGGATTTGTGCAAACTCTGCATATTTTTGTGTCATATCTTTCTATAAATAGGTTTCCTTGTTCTATAAATTTTCTTCTATCATTAGGTTTGTAAAAACATCTTTTTACCTATAGTGATAGCGTTTATTTAATATATTTTATCTTTTTAATTTTCTCTAATTTGCATTTTAGCCTCTGTTATTCATAATTCTTTACTAACTCTAACTGTCTAATAAATCTTTAGTTTGTTTGTCTTTGTGTTGTTCTTGTGTATTTTTGTGTCTGTTTTGCAGTCGTCTGGATTGCAGTATGTCCATTCCATGATCAAGTTCAAATTCATCAAGTGTGACTCAATGGTACATGGTCAAGATAGCTTAAAGAGTGTTGCTTGTTTCTTCTGAAATTAAAATTTACAGCTTACAGCTTACATAAAGTCAACCTACTACATATGCATCTTCAAGATACGAGCTGTACACTTAAGCTAATCCTAATCTAGTGTATATCTTCCATTCCGAAATCTAAGTAAATGTTGGATATGCATTAGATGCTGGCTTTGCTTTTGTAGGTCTTGCATAACCATCCATTCCGTCTAACTAGATGGTTGGATATGCATGACCAGCACGACGAAGATGCTAAGGACCAAAATGGAGAGGATGGATTGATGCAAACGTTGATGATGACGATGACCACACATGATGACGGAGAAAAATAACGTCTCCTGTGTGCTTCATCTATGCATTTCAACCAAAATGCAATCCATCCACCCTCTCTAAGCCCTTCTATTATACGATGTGTGTTGATGCACCAAAAGATGGCGCAGTGAGACCAAGAACCACCTCTCTATCTTTGGGGAGTGGCGGATTCCTGGCACGAGGCCTTTGTTGAGGCTGAGGTGCTGGAGGTTGGGAGTATGATGTTCCCTCCTTATAGGAGTCATCAGAATCATCAGCAGATTCACTTGGATTCACTACACTATCATCTTCTAAAGAAGGAAGAAAGGGCGATTTATTTGGTCGTGGATAGGGTTGAGGAAAGTAATGTAGCCATGGGTTTGATTCACCACTTGATGATGATGAAGAGGATGATGAAGATGATGTTGTGAGATCTATGATCTCAGGTTTGGTAGTCATGGTGCAATTTGGTTAATTGGGGTTTGGATTTACATCTAGGGTTTGTGGTAAATATTTGGGGATCTTGATGAAGAGATAAGTAGCATTGGGATCATTTTATAGACGGGTTCGAAGTTCAATGAGTATTAATGCGAGTGGGTGGCACAGTAATTCTAGAAACTTACCAAAGATATTCTTATCCTTGAATGGTTTCTGCTGAAGTTATAACTTCAGCAGATTGACCATGTGTTTCTACTGAAGGGTTATTTTGGGTTAGGTCAAAGATGCAATACACGTCAGCGACGGTCAACCAAACGGTCCATTTTTCTTTGACTATAATTTGGGCAAAAACTATCACTCCACCATCACTCTCTTCAGAACAAACCAATTCCCTCTCATCCTGCATCCACAAACACTCACCATTTCGAGAAACATAACCATCAAAACTTATATCCCTCATGGCTCTTGAATTTAAACATGATCACAACAAAGTTGCATTTCTGGGAAACGGGAAGGGATATGAATTGTACGAACCAATGGTGGAATTCTTGAAAAGGTCCAAGATTTGTTATGCTCTTACACATTCTCCAAATGAGATATATGAATCACTGGTTACTCAGTTTTGGGAATCGGCCGAGAAGAGCAATGAGACAGAGATTAGGGCTGTGATTGATAGAACAGAGCACAAAGTGACAGAGGACCTAATAAGGAGGAAGCTTCGCTTGGAAGATGCTGATGGAGAATTTCACTCTAATCAGGAAGATGTGCTTACTGGGCTTAGAGCAATTGGCTATCGAGGTACAAGGACTGATATGTGGCTGAAGAAGGAACTTTGCCCGAAGTGGAGGTTCCTGGTTCACACGCTGCTTCAATGCACTAGCAACAAGTCAGGAGGATGGGACCAGTTCTCTACCCAACTGGGATGTGGTATTGTGTGTCTTTCCCAAGGGATAACTTTCAATTTTTCTAAGTATATTTTTGAAAACATGGTTGAAAATATTCATAAGAAAAAGGCTAAGTTTTTAATGTACCCAAGGTTTCTGCAAATGATTTTAGACACCACTACCCAAGCCCAATCTTTTTATCCTATAGGTGCTTTAACTGCTAAATTATTTGCAACTATGAGAACTCACTTTCAGGGGGAACATCATCCCTTGCTTGCAGCCATGTTGCCCCAAGGCAATGAGGCTGCTGATGAGGAGAATGTGGCTAATAATCCTCCTTCCTCACCTGTTGCTACTGATGGAAATCCATTAGTTAACATTGATGAGGACCCCTCATCAACTGTTGAAGCAACTCATGTTGCTCCAGACCAGCCACCATGTCCCAGTCCAACACCCACACAGGTTACCAATGATGAGGCTGATCTTAATAGACTACCCACACCAAGTCCTGTTAGGGATCCTCTCAATGAAGATCTTCCTCACCTTGAGCATGACCATGATTCTACTGAAAGGTCCAATGAAGCTCCCCTTACCACAGAGCAATCTGCTGGTGGAGCTGAGGACCCTATTACACTCTCATCTGTTTATGCTCTTGTCAACAGGTATGCTACTGAGGTGACTAGTCTGAAAAAGGAGCTTGCAGAGACCAAGTCTTCTCTTGGTAGTAAGATTGAAGAACTGCAGAAACAAGTCAAGGAATTGGAGGACAAACTCAAAGGGGGTTCCAAAAGGAAACTTGTGGTTTCTTCTGATGAAGAACAAGAAGTACCCCAGTTTGGGTCTCTTGATATGTTGGCTGATGTGTCTCTTAATGATCCATCATCAGTAGTTGCTGCTTCCTCTAAGAAGAAGGAACTTGTTCTTTACAAAAGAAGAAAGAGATCTAAGTTACATAAGGTTTCTTCTGAAGCTTCAAAGGAACCTGGTGTTGATAAGGATGCATCTGCTGATGTGCAAATGGAGGATGTATCTTCAGATCATGATCAATCTTCACCTGTTCAAGAACTGACAGGCCCTTCACCTTCAGCAGATCTTTCTGATGTTGTTGCCATGACCCCTCCAGTTGATAATCTGCATCAACATATTACTCCTACAGTTGACTTGGGTATTACTACTGAAGTTCCTGTCGTTGATATAACTGAAGATGAGTGTGCTAAGAAGACTGATCATAAAGGGAAAGATGTAATAACTGAAGATGAGCTTGGTCCAGACCTGGTAAGTGAGGAGGAAAGACTAGGTCAAGCAAGTAGATTGGCTGAGTTTGAGAAGTCAAAGGAAAGTGAAGTATTGGCTCATCAACTTGAAACAGAGGACTTTTCATCTTTAACTCCTGAGAGAAGAAGAGAACTGGATGCAATGCGGGTTCAGATGCCTGCTGAACACTGGGATGTTCTAACTCAGCAAGTCATTTCAAGACCTTCTCTTGCTCAAAGTATACTAGGTGGAGATTTCCTCAGTGACAATTATGTGGAGCAAATGATGGCTCAGGGAAGACAAAGGAAGCAAGAAGCTATCGCAAAAAAGAGGGCCATCAAAGCTCAGAAGAACAAAGAGAAACCTCCTACTAAAACTGAAATGAGAATGGTGGTGAAAAATCAATGCTCAATGTACAACTCAGGCTTAACAATGAAACAAGTCAAGGCTTTTCCTGATCATGTCCTGTTTCGCAAATATAAACAGATCATGAAGGACAAATCATCATCTTCAACACCTTCTACCAACTTGAAAAGGATTGCTGAGAATGAAGTTGCTCAAGAAACTAAAAGACTCAAGTCTGATGATGCTCCACCCAAGGCGACTTCTCCAATCATTTCTACTGAAGCATCTGCTGAAGTTGCTTCTTCTACTGACAAGGGTCCATCTGCTGAACCATCTACCGATTCTCCTAAAGCACCTGATATATCAGCTCCCACTTCATCTATGGCAATCATTGACACACAAGAAGCTTCTAAAGTTAAGGAAGCTGATCTCGCAGAAACAAAAACAGAAAGGGCGATAAAGATGCTTCACAGGATGAATGCACTACGTGAAGGTGTTTCAACTAAATCTCCCTCTGCCTCTTCAAGTCTTACCATAAATGTTCAAACTGAAAGTGCTCCCTCTGGGGACATCCATAAGACTGGTGGGAGGAAGAAGAGAATGGCCAAAAGATCTCCTTTGGATCTTGAAGATGATGACTCTACTTTCATTATAGAAGGGTCTGCTGCTGATTTTCCTGAGGGAGATTCAAATGAGTTGGTCGATTGGAAATTGAAGGATGATGAGATGAATGTCATTCATCGAAGGGACTCCACTTCAATGGAATTCACCTTTCTAAAGGAAATTCTTCACTTGGTAGACAGGGCAGACTTGCTTTCTCTGTTCAATCGTGTTACCACCTATTACTGCAACAAGGAACCTCAAGGTTCTGGGATGTTCTTGCCTGGAGATCTTCAAGTCCTATTAAACTCTCATTCTCCCAATAGTAAAGCACATTCCATTTGGGCAAATTCACATCGGTGGAAGGTGGCATTCTGGAGATTCTATCCTCTCCCTCATGTGCATGTGCTTGAAACTACGGGTGGAATCACTGTCTGCATGTTTGCTGAAAGGAAGTACCCATTGCCCAAGAGACTTATGGAAAGGATGCTTATCCGGAAATTGGAGATTCCTCCAGATCTAGTGGGCAATGATAGACTGTCTGCTTTAACATTGGTGGGTTTGATCAAGACTCAACTTCAACAACTGCAATAGTCCTCATCCTCATCCTTATCATGGTACTTGGTACTCTCTGCATTACTTTGTTTTGTTGCTTTTAGTTTGTGTTATGTATGTTTTTTTGTCATTTTCTGTGTTAATTTTTCGATTCTTATTAGTTAAAAAAAAAAAAAAAAAAAGTAACTTTTATGCAGGTTTGTTTGTTGTGCAATTCTGATGGTCTTTAGCTCACCTGATGTACCTTGTGTATGACAAAGAGTTGGCTAGTCCAAAGGGTACAACTTTGGTAAAGACACAACAAATCTGTTGATAGCTGTAATGGTTTGCTCAAAATCATAGGGTCTACAACCACCCATGCTTAACTGCTGAGGGTTGTATGGTCATCAATTCACCATGGTCTATTCCTTTTTGGAATCCAAGAATTGGCTAGCCCACATGTATATGGCATGTGGTAAAGGCAACTGAATCCATAATTGGTTCTCAATTCACCAATTCTAAGAATTGACTAGTCCTGAGCAAACGGCTACAGGTAAAGACAAGTCAAATCCGTTTATATGGTTGCTGGTTTGCCAATAAATCAGATGGTTCTCAATGTACCATAGTTTTCGAACTAAAACATCTGGCAACTCCAGTAGTGATGGCTATTGGTAAAGAGACATCAAACCCATTATTTTCAATGATTCACCTCTCACAGGAGTTAACACACCTGGAAGTGATGAGAATAGTATGAAACTTATATGTTTTGATGTACATGATGTTATATGTTGATGCAAAGATCTGGTGTCTCACAGTTCAGTCATCATAAGAGATGGTCTTCTTATGAATCTTTGTTGCTGATCCTCAAGAACCTGGACCTTCATAGCTCAGAAGTGTTTAAAATATGGGGAGGATCTTGTTTGGAAATTTTTTCATAAAATGGTACAATCCTCAACAACATTATTGATCTATCAAGGAAACTGGAACTTAACCTAGTCAAATTCCAGTTTAGGGGAGGATTGTTGGGAATTAAGGTAAACTACTGATTCTGCCGAAGTATCTGCCGAAGAGATTCTGCCAGAGAAGAATGAATTCTGCTGAAGTTATACTTCAGCAGAAGTGTTAAAGCAGAAATCGTGTTTCTGCTGAAAGTGCGAATCCACGTAGGAGAGATAAGCTCAGTATGTAGTAAAAGTCAGCGCCGTATGAAAGATAGGTTGGCGCCGTATTGTATAGAGCTTACTCAGAATAAACAATATGATTAGTAAAACAATATGATTAGTTGCATGGTTGTCTAGATGCATGCTTGGTCTATGTTTGTATTAGGGGCGTACGTTGTAAACGCTCGTGAGTCATTAGGGTTTCTTGCCTATAAAAGGAACCATAATAGTTTGTAATAGATAAGCTTTTCTTAAGCCTTTCAAGTATTGTAAAAATATCAGAAACATAGAGTTTCTATAATCAAAAGATCCATAGAGGATCAAAGAGTTCTTAGTTATTATAACTTGTATTTACTTTCCGCTATAAAATACGAGTTGTAGAGATCTTCTATTAGTTTGCTTGTGATTACATAGGCAACACTAACGATCTCCGAGTGCTTAAGATCTATCAAGGTCTTTGTGTATTCAACAATACACATCATTGGTTCTTGGTACTCTAAGAACTACCAAGCCATCATCAACAGACTTGAACTCAGGGGAAAGGATGAGATATTCTGTGTCAGTGAATAACACAGGATGCTTTTTATCACAGATTTGAGATACTGAAAATAAGTTGAATTTGAGTTCCTTCACATATCTAACATCATCAAAATCTATACGTCCTGCTTTGATGGTTCCTTTTTCAGTAATTCTTCCTCCATTGGGATCATTCCCAAATGCAACTCGTCCTCCACTAATAGATCGAAAATCTGACAGAATCTCCTTGTCTCCTGTCATGCTTCCAGAGCAACCACTATCCACAATAAGATGATCTTTAAGCTCCTCTTCTGGGTTGCCCTGCACAAAGATTTAGAGAGTTAGTTTCTTTTAAGAACCCAAGCCATTACTGACTTGTGTTCCCCTTGTGGAGTTACAAACTCAAATTCTTTGAGTATGTAATTCCCACTATTTTTTAAAACATGATCCATAATTATCTTTTGATTTTTAGCATGTGGATTTTCAAAACTTTCTGGATTTTCAACAGAAATTTCTTTTGCAAATTCATTCTCTTTTTCTTGTATTATAAAAACACCTGATTCACTTTTTGTTGAAAGTACTGTTTGTCCCTCTGCAGTACTTTCTCTCTTAACCCATTCGGTTTTAACACTTGGTTCCTGTGATCTAGATTCCCTATGTGAATTATAATACCTTCTAGGTTGATAATAATGAGATCTCCTAGGGTCCCTGTTCCAAGCAGTGTTAGCAGTACCTTGTTTGAATTGAGCAGTACTTTGAGAAGGTACTGCTTGTGAAGGTACTGGTGATTTAGAAAAAGGTCTTCTCTGGTGAGGGTACCTATGGTCTGGTGAGAAATTGCTGTGATTAACCCTATTTGAATTATTCCAGACTGGTTTGTTCTCTCTAGGTTTCTGGTTGGCAGACCTGTTCTTTGGAAATTTTCTAAGGTATTCTGAGTGATGTTCACAATCCTTGATTAAATGATTAGGACTAAAGCACATAAAACACAGTTTTTGACCCATACTTCCAAAGTGACTTCTTCTATGTCTATGACCAAAACTATTTTGCCTTCTAGGTGAATGATTGAACCTGTTTTGACCAAAGTTATCCCAAAAATGTTTAGCAGTACTGTTTTGAAAAGGTTTTCCTGAAGGTACTGCTTGTGGAGCAGTACTTTGAGTTGAAGGTACTGCTTGACTTTGAACATTGTTTTCAACAGTTTCTTTTGGGGTTTCAGACCTAGATTGACCAATAGCTTTTTCCTAAACTCTATACTGTTTACACCAAAACGTGAAACATCAGGTCTTATGGGTTGATGACTACCAATGGGATGTGGGACAGCATGATAACCCTTGTCTTTCTTATATTCTGGAGGTAGTTCACAAATTGAATCCTCATTACTAGATGTGTCTACATAATTAATGAGTTCATCATCACTAGTGGTTATATCCTCTAGGTCATCACCAGATTGATTCTCTTCTATGTTATCAAAGTCCATACCAAAACCTAAGCCAGTTCTAATATATGCTCTTCTCTGTTTTTGAACATAAGTAACATGTGACAGACCAGATTCTTTCCAGGCATCAAACTTTGCTAACAAATCATCTCTTTCCTTAGTTAATTTCTCTATTTCAGCAATTTTACAATTTAGTTTCCATTCACTTAGTTTTAACTGGTAATCTTGTTGTTCATACTTTTCAGCCCAAGCCATTTTATTATTTTCATGTGTTAATATTTTGGATTCCATTGACTCTAAGGTTATTTGATAACCAACTACCTCAGACCTAGCCCTAACACAATTATCTCTTTCAATCACATAACTGCTAAGTAATTTTTAATAAAAATCATGACAATTCGAGCATACCTCAGAGATAGGGGGTGAACTTGATGAAGTAGCCACCATTGCAATCAGAACAGGATCATCTTCACACTCCAAGCTCCAATCAAATCCTCCAAAACCATCTCCAGATTCCAAAGCAGCATGATCAGCTTCCTCATCAAAGGCAGTGCTCCAGTCTAATTCTTCTACTGAATCTTCAACTGCTTCTTCCACTGCTACCATACAATAGGTCACTGGGTCATCATCAAACTCTTCACTCCAGTCAACCTCTGATAAATTCTCTTGAGCAACCAAAGCCTTTGTTTCAGTAATAGGGATTTCTTTTAGCTCCAGCTTTGGTTTCTCAGTCATCCTGTTTGCTTGATACTTAGCAAACCTGCACTCCCTTGCAAAGTGTCCAGTCTTTTGACAATTGAAGCATTCAATTTTGGACTTGTCAAAAGTGATTCCCTGTTTTGGTTTGAAGTCAATGCTCTTTCTTGTTTTCTTCATGTACTTCTTGATCCTTGCAGTGATCAAAGCAACTTGCCACCTGATATCAATTTCTTCTAAAGCATCCTCTTCAATCTGGGAGAGATCTTCTTCATAAATTACAGGTAAAGAAGCTTGCTGTGCAAAGAAAGAGCACACAACTTCATCTGAGTGCATGGTAGTAGTTGGTGGGGCTTGTTGAGCATAGGTGGGGGGAGTGTAAACAGCAGTACTTTGAGCAACAGTACTTTGAGTAGGAGAAGCAGTACTTTTGGTGGAAGTACTGCCCCTCTTTTCAGATGATAGAAAAGCAATACTGTGAGATTTGGAACTGGTTTGACCATTCATCTCATGCTCATACACCTTTAGATAATTGTAGAGATCATCAAAGTCCATAACATCCAAACCTGGTTGTCCTCTGATCATTGTAGCTATCACATGCCATGATGATGGCAGACTCCTTAAGAACTTGAGATTAGCATCTTCAACTGAAACTTGTGCTTTGTATAATTCCAACATGTTTAGGAGATTTTGAAATCTATCATATGCAGCATCAAGACTCTCTCTTTCACCAACAGTGAAAGTTTCAAACTGTTGCTTCAACAGATTTTTGTGCATCTTCTTAGAAGCTTCATTCCCTCCAAATCTTGTCTTGAGAGCAGCCCAGAGCTGCTTAGCATCTTTATCATCATGGAACTTGAGAAGATGACCATCCGGAATGGCAGACAAGAGAATGTTGAGTGCCTTCTCTTGATTCCTTAATGTTGCTGCTGGTAAGACTGCCTTAGGTGCTTTGGGTTGTCCAGGAACATCAATAGTTTCTGGAACTTCTTCATTACCATTGACAATTACATTCCATAGAGCATGGTCTGTAATGGCAATGTACTGCCTCATCTTCATACACCATAGGTCATATTCTCCCTTCTTGATGACAAGAATCCTCATTGAGGTGATGGAAGGTGGTGGAACAGAATCAGTCGACATCTTTAAGTTTTAGGGTTTCTTCTTAGTCAGAGTTTCCACACAAGCTCTGATACCACTTGTTGGATCGATATACTCTAACCAAACTAACTCAAATAGCTTGTTAAGGTTTAACAACCTCGGATAAATCCTAAGTTATTAACAATGAAACACTGAGCAAACTCTATTAAGTATGCGGAATTTACTTAACAGAGCTAAGAAGAATAACTTTAACTTTAAATGATTTTATTAATAACTCTAACTCTGCTTATTATGCAGACTCTTTAACAACTCTAATAATATCGAACTTCTCTAAAACTCTAATAATATCACGTATATCTAATATCAATCTAGGGGTCCTTTTATAGGCTCAAGGATAACCCTAAACGATTTACAATTCTTACACTTGTACGTCAAGTAAACAATACTTAGAAAGTTCTAGATAAACATAACTTTCTATCTTTAATCTAATACAATCGACTTATAATCTTTGCAGTACTTTGATGATAAGCAGTACTTTGACTTCTTGCAGTACTTTATCTTTCTGCAGTACTCTGTTAATCTTCAGTACTTTAATCTTCTGTATCCCAACAGAGCTTTTCACGCATACATTCTTCTTGGAAAGGATTTAACCACTACTTCACATGCGGATCCTACCGAGCTAATCAGGGGAGTATTAGTTTCTTTCGTCTTTTATTTCCTTCTTTTATCATAACTTTGATACTTTCGGGGAACATTGGGGACAATGTTCGGTTTAAGTGTAGGGAGGAAAAATAAAACGGGAACTTTGAAACTATGCTTATCCTTGACTATTTGCTTTGTCCAATCGTATTTGTGTAATAAACCATGAGAAAATGTCGGTTAGGGTAATTTGGGCACCAAATTTAAAATCTTACAAGTTACATTTAACCTATACACTTTACATACAAACAATTACTTACACAAGTATATACATTATAGAAAAAAAAAAGTATTTTGACAAATACTTCCCCCCTTGGCCGACCAGGGGGGGGGGGTAGCATTAAATGAAGTTGGTAATTTTTTTTTCTTGAATGTATAGATCTATACTCTACCTTCATTTCACACTTTCATTCATTCTCATTATTTCACAAGTCAAGCAAAGTGTTTTCTCTCCTTTTCTTCTTCTTCAAACCGGCAACACTAAGGAGATAGAGGAGCTCATCAAAGTTTTTCCATTTTCAAGTTAACACAATCTAGATTACACTCTTATTAAAGGTTTTGAAATAAAAACCTAGGGTGTTTAGGTTAATCCTTGTTCTAATCACCTCATCATAGTAGCTTGTAAGCATATCACTTTCATTTTATATCTTTCATTTTCATTTCATATGTATTTCTTCATTTTTGAGCTAGCATGCAAGACTTATTGTTACTTATACCATTTTTACATTGATTTTAAGAGTCTTATATATAAAAGTCATCCTATAATTTATCCCTTGTTATATATTGGTCTTGATGATGTCTAGGAACCCATGACACCCTAAGAAGGTGTATGGTAGGATTAGAATAGCTTTGGAGTTGTTTTGAAGGGATTGGAATAGGTTTAGTACGAGAAAAACTATTTTCGACAAGTATATAAAGTGGTCTGATCTTGTTTTGAATTTCTGGAAAATCCGATAGTAGGCACGAATTTTTGGCCTTGATATTTAGAAAATATACTTTAAAACGAATCCGTGGCCGCTTGAACGGATTAAAACGGAGTTATAACGAAGAAGTTATGAATTTTTCAAGTTTGACGACGAAATATATATTTTCTGAAATTTCAGCAACCTATTTTTATTTTGTACGAGTCAAAAACGAGTCTTAAGCTTTATAAATTATTTCTACTTATCAAAAATATATTAGTATACTTTGATACGAAGCTAAGGACGTATAAAACGTAGAAAACGGATTTGTAACGACTAAAATATACACGTTTTCATAAAATTGCAGTAACTTTATTATTTAAGAAAACTATATTATTTTTACGAGACAAGTGTTACGGTAAACAAAACGACCATATTGAAGGCTATTTTTAACGTTGATGTGGAACTTTTTGTAACGAGATGTCTTCTAATAAAATTGAGATCATCAAGCATATTTTCCAAAACGACCAACCGTTTGTATAGCGGAGTTGTAATGAATTATTTACGGTTGCTTAAACTTTGCCGAAACTCACTTTTAAACCACATTTGGACAAAATCACCATAATTAACCTCTATTATCTTTATGTTCGAGACCTTTATGACGAAAACTCATGTACTAAAACTTCTAGATTTTGATACAAGCTTTCCAAAACCGTTGAGTTCGTTTCCTAACGTTCGACGTACACCATTTTACGACTAGTTTTTCGAAGCCATTTTTGTCACTTTCACGAAATTTCCGACGACATTATTTTACGACGAAAAGTTAAAATTTCACAATAAATCATTAAGAAACCATTGTAGGATGACATTTTGACGTAAATACTTGTAAAGTAATTTAAGAATGGTCAAGACGTCAAAAGAGTATTTTTCGACGATAAGTATTATTTTCAAAACTCACAAATGGTATAAATAACATACGAAATGCATGCATAACATTACATCATAACTCATTACATATCATATCATTCGTAATAGGTCAAGATTAAAGCATCACACTATACCTCGGTGTACTCACTCTTGTCATCATACCAATTTATCAAGTGAGTTTTCATAGCCCCGTCGTACATGTTTAATTATTTTCAAACCTACGGGGGAGAATACATTGCACAACATTTTTATTACGATACCAAGTATGTTAAATTCATTTACATTGCTTAAGTTACCACATGCCAATTGAAAGTCCCCATTATATTACATGAACCGTTAATCGTAGAAGCGAGGGTGAGTGGATAGATCTATCGAGGGTGACTCCTCCATCCGGGTTGGTGAATCCCAACTAGTCATACGGATGCATTTCATTTAATAACATTATTGAGTTGTCTGGCAAACACTCTGTTGGGGCGTACATCATGAACAGTCTAGTTTCGGTGTCATGGACTTATTGCAATTGTAACATTTTTATGTGACATGATAGTCATACCTGGTCTATACTTGCGTAGTCGTATAAAACATTTACTTAAACCTATGATTTCTCACCAACATTATTGTTGACCGTTTTAGCAATGTATTTTCAGGTAACTAAGACATATTCATCATGGCATGGTTAAGGAACCTTTTGAGTCGCGGCGTCGACTTATATCATTGCACATTATGGCACTTTCTTTCAAAACATCATTTGGACTTGTAATATATTTATATTTCCGCAAACTTTATAAACTTTTGGGACCTATGTTGTAACTCTGAATGTTTTTATGAAATATCCAACGATGTGTTTTTAAACGACACTTTAGGTCGTTCAATGTAACTGTGATTGTGGTGCTATGACAGTCTATCCCCAGGAATTCCATTCCGCTGCAAAACAGGTAAATTGGGGGTGTGACAGATTGGTACCAGAGCTACAGTTATAGAGAACTAGGTTGCATCATTGACCCTAGACTATAGCTACATTATCATAGCATCTCATCATTTCATCATAAGTGCATATTCACTTTTCATGCGGATTCATTTACACTTTATTCGAGTTATTTACTTTCATTTCACATCGGTTGTCACAGAGATGTCTTTAGATTCACATCCTATCACTATATCATCGGACACTAACACGGAAGATGTCCCAGTTGACCCTATCATGGATGATGTCTCATCGCACTCCACTGAGATCTTATCTTCGATTGGCTCTACTCCAGCCTTTCCACCTATCATGACTGACACGGAGACTGAACCCTTTGAGGAGGGCGAGGTCGCACCTACTCCACATGTTAGCCCTGCTCATGACCCGATACACCCACCATCACCACTACTAGCATCATCATCATCATCCTCATCGTATTTTCTTAGGGATCCTTTGCCTACATCAGACTTGCCGCTCAAAAAGCGTGCTCGTTTTGACATCCCGACACCACCATCTACAGAACCCGAGCCACCTGTTAGGTTCGAGTTAGGCGAGAGTTCTAAGGCTGCAGCTGCTAGACAGCCTTCTACTGAGGCGTTAGGAGCTCGTATAGATAGTCAGCAGATTCAGATAGATAGGATGTCGCGACAGTTGGAGGAACTGTCCTTAGATAGAATAGGGGCCATTGAGGAGGAGGTCGAGGGCCTGGTGATAGGCAGGATTTCTATTGATTTGGCACATCAGAGTTTACAGAATAGGCAGTTAGAGAACAGGGAGCGTATTACTGAGTTGAGGCAGGAGATGCCTGAGTTATACGACAGAGCCGAGATGACACATGACGAGTTTCAGCGTCAGGCACAGGAGTTGTCACTAGCTCGTGAGAGTATTGTTACCTTGCAGGGTCAGATTGGAGAGTTGAGGAGTTTGGTTGCTAGTTTGACTACTCAGGTTCGCGATCTTCAGGATCGAGCCGGCGGAGCACCATGAGGTGCCTTATGTAGACTTTTATCATGTATAGTTTTGACTACTATTATCCTAGTCACGAGGTGTGTGACGTAGTTTAAAGAACTTGTTGTCTTTTGGTTGTTGTACAAACAAATGTATCAAGTATTGACTCTACTATGTAGGAATGGTTTTTATTATCTATGATATCGGTCCATGTAGGCCGAAATTTTAATGTATATTATCCACGTGTGTTGTGATTATATTTGTGATATTTCGTTATTGTTCCGTTGTGATTCCATTTACTTTATGCATGTTGTGGTTGTGGATATATATGTGTGATGGTTGTTTCTACTTACGAGTTCTCATGATTGTTTCATCTTGTGATTTTGAAGAGTAATGGCGCCAAAGAAAGCCACACCTGAAATGACCCAAGCGGCTATTCAAAAGTTGGTGAATGATAGCATAGCCGATGCTCTGAGGATTGAAAGGGAAACAGTGGTTGCTGCTGCTGCTGAGGCCGCGGCTGCTGCTGAAGCCGCTAGGCTTGCTGCTGCTGCAGGAAATGCAGGAGGATCCGGAGTTAAAAATTGTTCGTACAAGGATTTCAAAAGTGGAGATCCCACGAAATTTAGAGGTACCGAAGGAGCCACTGCCATGGTTCGATGGTTTGAGAAATTGGAGTCCGTGTTTTTGCTATGTAATTGCCCGGATGATAGTAAGGTCAAGTTTGCTACGAGTACACTACTTGATGGAGCATTGTCGTGGTGGAACTCTTATGCTCAGCCAATGGGAATGGAGAATGCTTTCAAGCTCACTTGGGAGCAATTCAAGGGTTTGGTAACTAAGAAATTTTGTCCTCGTACGGAAGTGAAAAAGTTGGAGACGGAATTCTATGAACTAGTAACTATTGGGTATGATATTGACACTTACATTCAGAGATTCCAAGAATTGGCCGCGTTATGCCCGTCTATGGTTTCGGATAACGAGAAGTTACTAGAGGCTTTCATCGGGGGACTTCCTGAGGTTATTCAAGGAGATGTGACTTCGTTTGATCCACAAACAATCGAGGAATCTATTAGAGTGACTCAGAAGCTTATGGCACAGGTAGTGAAGAGAGGTAAGTACACCAACACCAACCGAAACAACAACAACAACCCCAACAACCGCTTCAATTACAACAATAACCGAACCAACTACAACAATAACAATAGCAACAACAACAAGCGAAAGTGGGACAACATCAGAGGTAGAAATGCTACTCAACAACCACCCAAGAGACAAGAGGTTGCAAAGGCTTATGCTGCAGGCACAAAGGAAGGAAAGGGGTACTCGGGGGTTTTGCCTAAGTGTGATAGGTGTTCGAGTCATCACAAACCGGGTCGATGTCCTGATCCATGTGAGAATTGTAAGAAAGTTGGTCACCGAACTAAGGATTGCAAGTCGCAACAAGTTACATGTTTTGGTTGCGGAGAACAGGGACACTACAAGTCTGAATGTAAGAAGGGAAGGAACCAAGGAAATCAGAATCAAGGAGGAATGGCACAAGGAAGAGCTTACGTCATAGGAGGCGGAGAAGCTAGGGAGGACCCGAATGTTATCACGGGTACGTTCCTTATCAATAATCGTTACGCATCAGTTTTATTTGATTCGGGAGCCGATAAAAGTTTTGTGTCCACTACATTTGCACCTTTACTCAACATTAAACCAACCACATTAGACATATCATACATCGTCAAATTAGCTAATGGTAACTTAGTTAGCACCAACACCATTGTCCGTGGTTGCACATTCAATTTTCTAAATCATCCCTTCAACATAGACCTTATGCCCGTAGAACTTGGTAGTTTCGACGTCGTCATCGGCATGGATTGGTTATCCAAACATCGTGCAAAAATCATTTGTGATGAAAAAGTTGTTCATCTTCCTTATAACGGCGAAACTTTGATTATTCGTGGAGAACGAAGTGGAACTAGACTCAGTATCATATCATGCATCAAAACGGAGAAGTACATAAAGAAAGGTTGTTTTGCTTTCTTAGCCCATATAACCGAGAAGAAGTCGGAGGAGAAGCGACTTGAAGATGTACCAATTGTCCGAGAATTTTCTGAAGTCTTTCCCGAAGACTTACCAGGACTTCCACCGGCACGACAAGTAGAATTTCATATTGACTTAGTGCCCGGAGCTGCACCAATTGCGCGAGCACCTTACCGTCTAGCACCATCCGAAATGCAAGAGTTGTCTAATCAATTGTAAGAACTTCTAGACAAAGGATTCATTAGGCCGAGTTCCTCGCCTTGGGGAGCACCAGTCTTGTTTGTGAAGAAGAAAGATGGATCCTTCAGAATGTGTATAGATTATAGAGAGTTGAACAAGTTAACGGTGAAGAATCGTTACCCACTCCCCAGAATTGATGACTTGTTCGATCAGTTGCAAGGTTCTAGTATCTACTCCAAGATTGATCTCCGGTCGGGTTACCATCAACTTAGAGTTCGGGAGGAGGATATTCCGAAAACAGCGTTTAGAACACGTTACGGTCATTACGAGTTTCAAGTGATGCCGTTCGGATTGACTAATGCACCTGCGGTATTCATGGATCTCATGAATAGAGTATGTAAACCATATTTGGACAAGTTTGTGATAGTGTTCATTGACGACATATTGATTTACTCAAAGAGCAAAGAAGAGCACGAAGAGCATTTAAGGACGAGTTTAAGGCTACTCAAGAATGAGAAGTTGTATGCCAAATTTTCGAAGTGTGATTTTTGGAATCACAAAGTGCAATTTCTTGGTCACGTCATTGATAGTCAAGGACTACAAGTTGATCCCGCAAAGATTGAAGCCGTAAAAGATTGGGCTATTCCAACAAATCCTACAGAAATCCGACAATTTCTAGGACTAGCCGGGTATTACCGAAGGTTCATCGAAGGTTTTTCAAAGATAGCTAGACCTTTGACCAAGTTGACACAGAAAAACAAGAAGTACGAGTGGGGAAAGAAACAAGAAGCTGCTTTTCAGTTGTTGAAGCAAAAGCTTTGCAGTGCGCCAATTTTGGCACTACCCGAAGGAATTGAGAACTTCGTTGTATATTGCGATGCTTCGCATAAAGGACTTGGGGCTGTTTTAATGCAAAACGAGAAGGTGATAGCGTATGCTTCTCGACAACTTAAGGTTCATGAGAAGAATTACACCACTCATGATCTCGAGTTAGGGGCCGTAGTTTTTGCACTCAAGATTTTGAGACACTACCTCTACGGTACAAAGTGCACAGTGTTTACGGACCACAAAAGTTTGCAATATATTCTTGATCAAAAGGAACTTAATATGAGGCAACGTCGTTGGTTGGAGTTACTCAGCGACTATGATTGTGAAATCAAGTATCACCCGGGAAAAGCCAATGTTGTGGCTGATGCTCTTAGCCGGAAAGAGAGGCCCAAACCTTTAAGAGTTCGATCATTAGGAATGACGATTAATTCACCTTTACCATCGAAAATCCACGAAGCACAGATCGAGGCACTTAAGGAGGAAAACCGACCAAGTTAAAAGCTTTATGGTATGCCCGAAAACGCAAATGGTTTTGTAAAGAGAGCAGATGGAGTATTATGTTTCAAGGATAGAATGTGGGTTCCATTGTATGGCGGGATACGAGAATTGATTATGCATGAGTCGCATAAGTCAAAGTATTCTATTCACCCAGGATCTGATAAGATGTATCAAGATCTCAAGAAACTTTATTGGTGGCCGAACATGAAAGCAGAGATTGCCACGTACGTTAGCAAGTGCCTTACCTGCTCTAAGGTAAAAGTCGAATATCAGAAGCCTTCAGGATTACTCCAACAACCGGAAATTCCTCAATGGAAATGGGAACGCATTACAATGGACTTTGTTACGAAACTTCCTAAGACGTCGGGAGGTTACGACGCTATTTGGGTGATTGTTGATCGCCTTACCAAATCAACCCATTTCATACCAATTAGAGAGACTTATTCTATGGAACAACTCACTAGACTTTATGTCAAGGAAATAGTCTCGAGGCACGGTGCACCAATTTCTATCATTTCCGACAGAGATAGTCGATTCACTTCAAACTTCTAGAAATCATTGCAAGATTCATTCGGAACCAGATTAGAGATGAGCACGGCATATCACCCACAAACCGATGGCCAAAGTGAAAGGACAATTCAAACGTTAGAAGATATGCTGAGGGCATGTGTAATTGATTTTGGAAATGGTTGGGCTAACCATTTGCCATTGATAGAATTCTCGTACAACAATAGTTATCACACCAGTATAAAGATGGCACCATTCGAGGCACTCTATGGTCGAAAGTGCCGATCACCTGTTTGTTGGGCCGAGGTTGGAGACGCACAACTCACTGGTCCAGAAATGGTACGGGAAACAACAGAAAAGATAGTTCAAATTCGAGATAGACTCAGAACTGCCAGAAGCCGACAGAAAAGTTACGCAGATGTTAGACGCAAGTCATTAGAATTTCAAGTGGGCGACAAAGTTATGTTGAAAGTATCGCCTTGGAAAGGCGTGGTACGATTTGGAAAACGCGGGAAGTTGAACCCGAGGTACATTGGACCATTCAAGATTTTGAGCAGAGTCGGTCCTGTAGCTTATCGACTTGATCTTCCGTCAGAACTCAGTCATGTACACAACACGTTTCACGTTTCAAACCTGAAGAAGTGTCTATCGGACGAATCACTTGTTATTCCATTGGAAGAAATTCAACTTGACGATAAAATCAACTTTGTGGAAGAACCTGCAGAAATCATGGACCGCGAGGTCAAGCAGTTGAAACAGAGTCGTATTCCTATCGTGAAGGTTCGCTGGAATTCTCGAAGAGGTCCTGAGTTTACTTGGGAACGGGAAGACCAGATGCGCCTCAAGTATCCTCATCTTTTCACCGACACCGTTAGACCTAACAACGATTGAATTCAGGGACTGAATTCCTTTTTGGATGGGCGAATGTGACAACCCGTACTTTCAGGTCATTTCTCAAAACAATTCATGCTTCACCATTTCAACATTTATCGTAAACTAGGTTTGCGTGTTCCAAATTCGCGTAACCTTAATGGTTTAGCGGCGAATTCATGATCATATCATCACGAACATTTCATATGGACTAAGTTTAGTCTACATTTCATTAACATCATTTGCATCATGTTAGTTCATTCATGACTTTGCATTTCACATTAAACGCGTAAATTTTATATTAAATAAACGTTATCGCGTGAATTATTATTTTGAACATTTAACCTGATACTTTCAAAAATGATCCCGATATATTTTTATACTTACATTTAGTTTATAAAAATAATATTTTGAGTTTACCTAGTGTTTTAAATTTATTTTGTATATAAATCGTTAAATTTATATTATTACGACACTTTTCTTAAAAACTACACGATAATTATTATATCACTCAAATTTTACAAGAAATGTATTTTTACAATTTTTATGATCTCATTATACTTTACTTTGATCTATTAAAAATTACTTTTACTTAAAACTACCTTAAATACTCAAATGTATATAAAATCTTACAAGTTACATTTAACCTATACAGTTTACATACAAACAATTACTTACACAAGTATATACATTATAGAAAAAAAAAGTATTTTGACAAATACTCCCCCCCTTGGCCGACCAAGGGGGGGGGGGTAGCATTAAATGAAGTTGGTAATTTTTTTTTCTTGAATGTATAGATCTATACTCTACCTTCATTTCACACTTTCATTCATTCTCATTATTTCACAAGTCAAGCAAAGTGTTTTCTCTCCTTTTCTTCTTCTTCAAACCGGCAACACTAAGGAGATAGAGGAGCTCATCAAAGTTTTTCCATTTTCAAGTTAACACAATCTAGATTACACTCTTATTAAAGGTTTTGAAATAAAAACCTAGGGTGTTTAGGTTAATCCTTGTTCTAATCACCTCATCATAGTAGCTTGTAAGCATATCACTTTCATTTTATATCTTTCATTTTCATTTCATATGTATTTCTTCATTTTTGAGCTAGCATGCAAGACTTATTGTTACTTATACCATTTTTACATTGATTTTAAGTGTCTTATATATAAAAGTCATCCTATAATTTATCCCTTGTTATATATTGGTCTTGATGATGTCTAGGAACCCATGACACCCTAAGAAGGTGTATGGTAGGATTAGAATAGCTTTGGAGTTGTTTTGAAAGGATTGGAATAGGTTTAGTACGAGAAAAACTATTTTCGACAAGTATATAAAGTGGTCTGATCTTGTTTTGAATTTCTGGAAAATCCGACAGTAGGCACGAATTTTTGGCCTTGATATTTAGAAAATATACTTTAAAACGAATCCGTGGCCGCTTGAACGGATTAAAACGGAGTTATAACGAAGAAGTTATGAATTTTTCAAGTTTGACGACGAAATATATATTTTCTGAAATTTCAGCAACCTATTTTTATTTTGTACGAGTCAAAAACGAGTCTTAAGCTTTATAAATTATTTCGACTTATCAAAAATATATTAGTATACTTTGATACGAAGCTAAGGACGTATAAAACGTAGAAAACGGATTTGTAACGACTAAAATATACACGTTTTCATAAAATTGCCGTAACTTTATTATTTAAGAAAACTATATTATTTTTACGAGACAAGTGTTACGGTAAACAAAACGACCATATTGAAGGCTATTTTTAACGTTGATGTGGAACTTTTTGTAACGAGATGTCTTCTAATAAAATTGAGATCATCAAGCATATTTTCCAAAACGACCAACCGTTTGTATAGCGGAGTTGTAATGAATTATTTACGGTTGCTTAAACTTTGCCGAAACTCACTTTTAAACCACATTTGGACAAAATCACCATAATTGACCTCTATTATCTTTATGTTCGAGACCTTTATGACGAAAACTCATGTACTAAAACTTCTAGATTTTGATACAAGCTTTCCAAAACCTTTGAGTTCGTTTCCTAACGTTCGACGTACACCATTTTACGACTAGTTTTTCGAAGCCATTTTTGTCACTTTCACGAAATTTCCGACGACATTATTTTACGACGAAAAGTTAAAATTTCACAATAAATCATTAAGAAACCATTGTAGGATGACATTTTGACGTAAATACTTGTAAAGTAATTTAAGAATGGTCAAGACGTCAAAAGAGTATTTTTCGACGATAAGTATTATTTTCAAAACTCACAAATGGTATAAATAACATACGAAATGCATGCATAACATTACATCATAACTCATTACATATCATATCATTCGTAATAGGTCAAGATTAAAGCATCACACTATACCTCGGTGTACTCACTCTTGTCATCATACCAATTTATCAAGTGAGTTTTCATAGCCCCGTCGTACATGTTTAATTATTTTCAAACCTACGGGGGAGAATACATTGCACAACATTTTTATTACGATACCAAGTATGTTAAATTCATTTACATTGCTTAAGTTACCACATGCCAATTGAAAGTCCCCATTATATTACATGAACCGTTAATCGTAGAAGCGAGGGTGAGTGGATAGATCTATCGAGGGTGACTCCTCCATCCGGGTTGGTGAATCCCAACTAGTCATACGGATGCATTTCATTTAATAACATTATTGAGTTGTCTGGCAAACACTCTGTTGGGGCGTACATCATGAACAGTCTAGTTTCGGTGTCATGGACTTATTGCAATTGTAACATTTTTATGTGACATGATAGTCATACCTGGTCTATACTTGCGTAGTCGTATAAAACATTTACTTAAACCTATGATTTCTCACCAACATTATTGTTGACCGTTTTAGCAATGTATTTTCAGGTAACTAAGACATATTCATCATGGCATGGTTAAGGAACCTTTTGAGTCGCGGCGTCGACTTATATCATTGCACATTATGGCACTTTCTTTCAAAACATCGTTTGGACTTGTAATATATTTATATTTCCGCAAACTTTATAAACTTTTGGGACCTATGTTGTAACTCTGAACGTTTTTATGAAATATCCAACGATGTGTTTTTAAACGACACTTTAGGTCGTTCAATGTAACTGTGATTGTGGTGCTATGACAGTCTATCCCCAGGAATTCCATTCCGCTGCAAAACAGGTAAATTGGGGGTGTGACACGAAATGTGAGGATCGCCCTTAGATTAGTAGGAATTAAAGCATTCATCTTTAATGCTTAGAGTGTGAACCGGTAGTATATTAGATTCTAGAACTTGTTTTGTGATGCATTCCGAGATCGCTAGTAAGACTACACTTGTGTAGTTAGGAATAACTAAATGATAAGAGGCATTAGGATAACCCTTGTTTGATACCCGTAATATAATTACTTCTTCCACATCGGTTGAGTAATTCCCCCACACCCTTTGCGTTGTACTCATCTTTAGTACACGATACCCCTAGTTAACCCCTCAGAGCCTATCCTTTTCGCGGTTCTCGTGATGTTTCGGTTTTTCCAGAATATCAATGAAGAGCATTGTTTACACCCCACCCCCATATGTACACCCAAATCGCCTTAGCCTACCCTGTATGCACTCACTTTTAGTGCATTATTGTTATCACCCTAAACCCTTAGTTCAATTATCTAGTTGCTTGCATGAGTTGCTAAGTCGAGTCATATCCTTTGTACACAGTTTTGGGACGATTGGGACTCATGGGAAAAGTTAAAGTTTATGAAATGACTGAAAGGGAACGTTAAATTCCCTTATTTGCGTAATAACGTACACCAAGTGTTTTGATCTTTTCAATTCGGGTAAAATTAGTGTTAGAGTAATAAAAACTCAAGTGTAGGGATGTGCCTATAAATCCCTATCATTTTGATGTTACCGTAGAGTGTTTATCTTCCATTTCCAACTTGTTATATTTCATTTACACCCGAGAGATGAGAGTATCCAAACACCCCATGTGAGGTGCTAGTATGTAATTTTCGTGCTTGTTATGACTTTTGCGGGGCTTATATGTGTTGTGGATTGTTTTAAACCAATGCTTCATGACCCCTAACTTATAAATTAATTGGCTAAAAGCACATTTGCTTGAGGACAAGCAAATACCAAGTGTAGGGATATTTGATAAGGTTTTAAAATGTACCTTTTTGAGGGGTCGTTTAAGCCCTTATTTGATCACTTTTGTATCCGTTATTACTTAATATCGTTCCTTTTTACTTTTTAGGTCTCTTGAAGGCAAATTGCTGGAATGGCACTTATTTGGACGAAAAGGCACGGATATACGAAGAAAATGGCCAAAGTCAAGAATCGAGACACTCAAACTGCTGAAGTACAAGGGGACGGCGTCACTGCTTAACTACGACGCCGTCGGAGTACTTCTGTGACGACAGAGTAGCCAAATTGCTTATTTTCAAGTGACGGTGTCAGGCTTTAAAAGAGTAGGCCGTCGCAATTCAGACGGCCTAGATTTGATCCAGACGACGTTAGAGACTGAAGGGGACGACGTCACAAGTACAAGGTGACGCCGTCGCAAGACTAACGTGGCCAAGACAAAACCCTAATGACGGCGACCCGACGGCGTCACAAATCATAAGGTGACGCCGTCGCAATTGTAATCTTATATATAGAATCCGAATTTTTTAGTTTTAGTGAGTAGTCTTTTGGAGTAAAAACCTAAACCGAACCAAGGCTGTCTTGTACAGTATTTTAGGGTTCCAAACCCTATCTTACATCAAGATAAGTGTTTTACTTCATTAATTCAATTATGTCTTCAATTATTTGTGTGTATGCTTGCATGTTCTCCATGTCCGGCTAATTTACTTGTGTGTTTGCTTAGGGAATATGAAACTTAATTATTGAATATTGATTTGTTGTCTCTTATCTTAATTGTTAATGATCTAGTAATGCGATAGGTCATTCGTTGTGTAATTAATGCTTGATTAATCTTTGTGAACCTTTGTAACACCCCAACCCGACAAAGATAGAAGTGTCACATTCTGGTGTCATATCAGAACATACAAATAAAATATTTACAAACGGAAACCTTAAAAATGAGGTATCAAAACATATACACAATTGACTAATAAAGAAAATACTATATCCAAAATGAAATAAAATCCTAAAACAAAAGTTCTTCAAAATAAGTTCCAAAGTACTATGGTACTAGGGTTGGTCCACTAAGATACTCTAACTCTCAGCCCATCGAAGAACCTAAAACCTGCCGCAGGAAAAGAAATGCGGCTGAGCTTAAAAAGCCCAGTGAACAGATATAACAAAACGAAAGCTAAACAAAAGCAGAAATACGAAATGAAACAAAGGAACAATAGCAAGGTTGCAACGGAAAAGAAACAATGAGTCAATGAGGATCCTGCAGAACACAATTATACAGATATCCAGCAATAACAACGATCAAGGAGAACATAGCAAGCAACGCATCCATGACATATATATAATCACATATAAGCAAACAGACATACAAGCACCGAAACCAAATCAAGAATACCAGACGTCGCATCCACTCAACATAAGAATAGCACGCATTCAGATCAGGAAATCAGAATATAAATAAGCCAACAGGAAAACTAAAAGCAAGCGGAAGCATATAATTAGGAAGTGAGCATGGCAATCGCACAGATTAAAAAGCCTTAGATGAAAACATAACAAGTATCATAACAGCGGAAGTACTAACAGCAGTCAAAACATGGCAGTCACACATAACAAGTAGGAATACAATATGAGCATTATAATTAAATGAATTAGAGACATAGCAAGGCAATTAAACAAGTTAATAAGCCAAACATCATAAGTTGAACCATTTACCCAAATCAATCCATAGCATAGACAGAAGTGTAAACATGGCAGGTCAACAATAAGCAGATAAGGTTACAACGGATGGTCAAAGTCCATGAGATTAACCGAACGAAGTATATATAATGAACAGACAAAATTATCGATTACACATTAGCATGGTCACCAAACAATTCAGAGGGTCACATAACAGTGAGATCACATATCGTCAGATGACAATAGGTAACTCAAATAACCGCATATTAATCATATCATAGCAGGGTAATCAGTAGTCACATAAACATGAATAGCAGAATCAAATTCAATAAACATATAATAACCCGGTACGTGAATGGAATGATAGTCTGAAGCAACGGAATGAGAGTGTGACAGATCAAAGCAATAGAATATATATATATATATATATATATATATATATATATATATATATATATATATATATATATATATATATATATATATATATATATCTTGGTAGTATGGTGAGTCATATAAGAGTACTGAGTAATGAACAGATAATACAGAGTATGGTGTATTGGGAAATACAAGGGGTACAATATAGGTATATCAAAAGTGTAAGGGTTGTCATAAATCTACCACGAGCCCGAAAACATATCATATCATATCATATCATAAGTAGCCATTGTATTCGGAGGGGTGACCTCGGAATACCATATATAATAGGAGGGGAGACCTCAGTAACCAATGGAGTAGCTAGCTCCCAGATTGTGAAGACGCGTATTGCACACGACATCATTCACCAGACAAATCATATCACAACATATCAGATAACAGAACAAATCTAGGATGCATCCATACGCCCCTGCAGACAAATAGTGGCCATACAATATATATCGAGCTCATAATCAGATAACAGAAAGGGACGGTGTGGAACATCACTCAACCACACTAGAGTCATGCCATTGGTGCATCAATGACACGGCCATGTTACCTTCATGGCTAGGGAAACATATTTGGCTCGGGTATCAAACTGAAGGGTCAAAGCATAATCATATCATAAGGGTTCATAACAAAGGTTCATATCAAAGTCCATATCATAAGTCCATATCAGAGGTACATATCACAAGTTCATATCAAAGGCTCATAATCTGAAGGTTCATAATCAAAGGTTCAAAATCAAACAGTTCACATAGGAGATCCAATCAAAGGGAACATAGCAAAGTTATAGGGAAACCTTAATAAAAAGGCTCAGATCAAAGGATAACAGTTCAAAACCAATATCGAAAGATGTAAAAGAATCATAAGAAACCCCTACTGAAAAGGGATAGAATATCTGTAACTTAGCAACAAAACGAAAACAAACGGGAAGGTAACACCGGAAAGCAACGCGTATCTTCTTCAATGAATCTACACGAATTTATATCATATATTACTTATATACTCATTTTATAAGCTTCTTATGCATGTGTAAGTGTTTTACTTATTGATATCCTCTTTTTATCTTTCATTTTCATAAATTCACATCGGGACCAGAATTTAGCGATTTTTATAAAATACTTTCTTAGCTCAAATAAAATCAAGTGAAATCCCAGGGGTTCCCATATGAGTTAAAAGACTCTCCAAAAATTGAGGGGTTCTATTTCCAAGTAAAATGGCCTATGGAAAATCATAAATCCAGACCTGCCCAGAAAGTGATCAGAAAATACACCTTAAAAGTTTGCGCTTATTAGACCTGTTCAGACACCTTAGCAAAATTCCCAAAACTCCCAGAAATTTATTTATAACCTAAATGTCACTTCTGTAAAAGGAGAGCTCCCAATTCCTTATGGTTTGAAAATGAAAAATCAAACAATACAACCAAATTTCAGACCCGTTTTCTCAACTTTGACACTTGATCTTGTAAAATTCAAAAATACGACTTAGACAACTCCAAATTCGACCAAACCACTTGGAAAACTTAACTAATACATTAAAATAAGTTTAAAACCAAAAATACCGAATTAAACACTTATGTAACTCAGTTTAACAAGCATACACATTCGACCTATAAATCTGCCCAGGTCAAAATTCATTTTAAAGCCATCATATAACAAGTTTTAACCATTCTAACACACAAGAGACTTATATATTTTGATTTTAACGTGACTTAGGCTTCATTTACAGCCCTTACAATGAACACACCCAAAGTAAACCCACTCGACACAAAGTAAATTCCACAAGTCGACACGCATTTAGAGTTACGTATATTCGTTATTTTATGTGACAAATTTCTCACCCGATTCAAAGTATGAGACTTTTACGTGACATAATCTTAGGTCTTTACAAAGCTTCTTTCAAAACATTAATTTGGCATGTCATTTAGATTCAAGAGAGTAGGCGTATGGCTGGTCATGAGCACGTCCCACTTCAGAAAAACAAAAGGAGAAGAGGCAATGATAGGTTTACCTTGTGGCGTGAAAGTGGAAGGAAAACAAGATCAAATAAGGCACTAGTACACCCCTTTTGTGCCCTAGCATGTAACGACCAGAAGGAGTACAACCAAGAGCAAAATCAAGCGACCCTTATAAGCCCTAGAAGCCACGACCAGAAACCCACGACCAAGTTTCTTTGAATCAGGACTCCGAATTCCGGAAGACACTTCACGAATCAAAACTGCGATCACAACCTTCTTGAAATACTTCACGAATCTCTTGTGTTCTTCTTGTGGTCGAATGGATTAGAGAAGGAAATATTGTAGCCGTCATTTTGGGTAGATTAGGGTTTCATGTGTTTTCATATGGAGCGTATAACAAAAAAGAAGAAGGGGGAACACCGGTTCTTGCATTAGATGAGCCAAAGGAAGGAGTATGGGCCAAGTCCAATCTCCAACATATTACATAGATGGGCCTTTACTTTTAGGTTAATAAGTGTTTTATAACTTATGAAATTTCGACTCGTGTAACATATAGGCGCGTAATATGCATAGACGTGAAGTGTCAGAAAATCTCATTTATTTTGTACATTAGGTTTTACAACTCTAACCTTTACGAGTTAGGTTAAATTTCACGTTTAAGGAGCTTGATGAATTTTACGTATTTTATAAATATTAAATAGAGGGCAAAATAGTCATTTTACATGCTTGAGATTTTTAGGGTTTTACAACCTTGGCCTATAACACTTAGAGCGGTTGTAGGCTAAACAATCCAAAGAGTACCTTAGAGTTAGAGTTTATAATTCCTAGAGGTTTTTGTAGACGAGACCCTTTGGTAAGTTCAAAGAGTTAGGGACAAACGCATACCCTACGACTTTAGACACACAACGCGATTAAGAATAAGGACGTGACAATTCGACCATCAGTAGGAGATAATTAAGGAGTAATAAAACCTAAGTAAACACATCTTTAAACCATCATACGAGCACACAATAATTAGACATAGACTACCCTCACCTTAGTTAATTAGATAATTAGATTAGTAGAGTAATCGGTAGAAATACCAAAACCCCCAAATCCAAACCCCGAGATTCGTACCTTTCCATTTCCTAAAAACATAAAAAAAAATAAAAAAATAATCTTCCTTAACCCCAACCTTAACGTAGTAACTTCTCACTAGCATTACTATTCCCCTAGAGAACGATATCAATATTCGTGGCTTACCCTAATACTACACTACAACGATTAGGTTCACTGCCTAGGGTGTTATAAAACTTGCTCGAAGAAAAGGAAGTTCCTTTGACCCCGAACGACGCGTGTAGCGTTATCACAGATCCACAAAAAAACGGTTAAAAATGAACCTACTGAGTCTCGAGATGAAAGTATGATGCTTCTGACTAATTATTTAGATGTTTTATTAGAATCTCTAGTGATTTTGTATTTATTTATGAATATTATTGCTACTTATGAAGATTTTTGTGTATTTTTTTGTTGATTTTTGATGTGTTACTGTGTGATGCATGTGATGATTATGTACTTATTTGAGTTTTATTGAGGGATTGTTATAATAAATTGATGAATGTTGTTATAAAATACAGAAAAATAAATTTATTTTGGTGTGATTTTTATTATGATTGTGACATGCTTTTGGTTGTATTTTTTAGTTTTTAAATTTGGTTGAGTTTATGAGTAAAACACTTTGTATACATGGATGCACACCAAGTGTTTGATGAAATGTGTGAGTGAAAAGTATTATACGTATAGTATCACCAGTGATATTTGAAGTTGAACTGTACATATGTATTATCACTAGTGATATTTGTATTATCACTTGTGAAATTTTTGTTTATTTGATAGGTTTTTTTGTTTACTTGTTAAGATTTATTATATGTCATGTACAGTATCACTTTTGATATTTAATTGTTATTGTTTTGTAATCATAGTTAAACTTTTTTTTGCTAAAAGTTTTGATGATATAATATTTACTGTGAGTAAATGCTATTCTGTCGTCAATCAAATTTTTGACTCCATCTCCAGAGATTCATAAAATTAATGGTATATTGTAACGTATAAGCATGTCTCCTTTAGAAGAATTAACTGTGATAAAACCCTGAATGTATGCGGCGTACTTGATTTAACATTTAGCTTATGTGTTATATCACCAGTGATACATACACATTCAGTAGAATGCGTATGTATACTTTTAGTAGAATGTTATAATGGTATCCCTAAAAACACGAATATTTATTCTACAGTATGAACACTTTGTTGTTTTTGTAGATTTTAGTATTTTATTGAGGGATTGTTGTGAAAGTTAGATGATTATTGTGATAATATGAGAGACTTAACAGGCTAAAATAAATATTGTGACTGTAACATGCTTTTGTTAGATTTGTGGTAGATATATGTGCATAATGGATAGATTGGGCATGCTTCGATATGTTTAAAAGCGGTATTTGACTCTAGTATTAGTTGGTAGTATATCACTTATGATAAAACAATTCCAATGCTTGCTTATTGTTAGTATATCAAATGTGATACAACAGTTGCAACGATTGCTTATTTGTAGTATATCACCTGTAATACAACAGTTGTAATGATTGCTTATTGGTAGTATATCACCTGTGATACAATAGTTGTAATGATTGCTTGTTGGTAGTATATCACCTATGATATTTGATGACATATACTTATTCAGTTTATATATCACGTATGATATTAAAAAACAATGAACTATTCATACACTAACATGGTATATATTTTATGCAGATTTGAATATAAAACTGAGAACTATCAAGAAATAAAAAAGCAGGGGCGGACGGTGAAAGGAAAAAGACCTTCGCAAAAAAACAACCAAGTCAAACTAAAGAAGTAAACAAAGAAACAACATCATCACCGACAACACTAACAATACCAAGCAAATTAACAAAATCCACTGCAAGACCTTTAAGCTTAGAAAACACGAAGATCAAAAACATAAACAAAAACAGATATACCACCAATAAATTCTGAAAGAAACATCTGTGATATCACCTGTGATATAACAGGATCTACAACCACCAACACCACCAATAGTAACTGTTGAACTGACAACAGAGACTGCATGTAAGAAAGCAAAGACAATTGCAGAAAAAGAAGAAGAAGAAGCTGCAAACTAAAAAGAATGAAGTGGGAAATAAGACAAAAGGAGGAGATGCTCATAAAGCTGGCAAGAAGAAAGTTGTAAAAAATAAAAAGACAAAAGCATCAATTAGTAATTTTCTTTTGCTACTTAAATTGTAATTTTCTCTTGCTACTTAAACTGTAAACAATGGTAATTTCTATTCAGTTGTAAACAATGCTTTTGGTTTATCTGAATATAACTTCTTTTGGTAATTTTATTAGAGTATCACAAGTGATATTAATGAAAAGTCAGATAAAAATACCATTGACTTCATGAAGAAAACTATAAAAATAAAAAAATAACATATTCTAAAAATCAAACAAAAATATGATTAATTAAGCATTGCTTTTGAGTAACATAACGATTCAGCAAAAAAAAGGTCAACATATATATCAATTAAAGAATAATATCACAAGTGATACATGTCAAAAACAAGTAAACACATAAATGATGTAAACATTTCATCATTTTCATGCTTTATCACAAGTGATAAAATGACAAAATATTTCATAAACTCACAAAGACCTCATAAAAATTAATTCCAACTATTTATCACAAGAGATACATAAATCCTAATTTATGACAAAGACGGGGCTTGGAACCAGGAAACTCAGCTGCAATTGCTTTTCGCATAGCACCATCTTGACCAGTTACAATGATATTCGGATAATGCACAAAAGCTTTCTTGAATGCTTGGAGCAACCATACACAAGATTCAGTAGTTTCATTCTTAAGGAGACCAGAACCAATAGTAACACATCTCGTGTGATTGTCAATTACAGTAAAAGACACAAAAACCATCATGTACCTGAAAAGAGAAATATCTCAGGTGATAATATATACAAAATGTACAAAAAAAATGAAATCTTACAGGAGATATTACAAAATTAAAAAGCATACTTGTTTGTTTTGTTTGTGGCATCAAAAGAGACGATATCACCAAACTATTTGTGATTGCAATTTGCTAAAAAATGGCTCAATCAAATGAAAGAATCAACAACAACTGCAGTTGTGGTTCAAAAAAGCACAACAGTTCCACAAAACAAATTGAAGAAGGTCAAACAACTTTGATATCGCCTATGATATCATAAGATCCTCCATTACCACAACTGATATTCAACAAAATAAAAGAAAGCTGACACACCTGTGATATCACTGGTGATATTACATTTGATATCACCTGTGATATCACTTGTGATATCAAATGTGATATCGCATTTGATATCACCTGTGATACAACTGAGAAACCAGCAATACAGAAAAGAGAAAAGGAGAAAAGCATAACCTCAAGTACAACACACTGGGTCTTTTTATCTTCTGCAATTAACCGAATTACATGATTCCAAACAGGGTTTAAGTTGTAATCAACAACCTTTCTTTTGAAATTTTCAAGTGGCCGAATATATGCAATCACATAAGGATCAGACTTCCCAATCATTTCTATGTTTTTCAAATTATTTGCCTTCACGATTGTTAAGGTAAGCAGTCCTTGTGGCTTAAGCTCTAGGTCACTGCACAATTATCAAACAGTACATAAAATTTGCATCACCTTAGATAGAGAGTGATGGAGAAAGCAAAATACAAAACGCACTAAAATAATTCAAAACGACGCCATTCAGAAAAATGAAAATAAGCATCAACTAATGTAACATACGATATGATTACTCATTTACAATAACTACAGTGCACTTTGATTAATTCCCTAAAGCTTGTTTATTCAAATAAATATTTTTGATTTGGTTATATATGAAATGATGGACAAAACAGGAACATGTGATTGCTTCTAAACTTGTGCATCCCTCTCTTAGGCATTTTGTCAAACACCTTCCATGCATCAAATTTTCATCAATTCACCCATCCCAAAATGATATCATACTAAAACCTAATGCTCCTCACAATCTAAAACATAAACTAAAAATATCAAATAAACAAAATTTCACAAGTGATAATACAAATATTACTAGTGATAATACACATATACAGTTCAACTTCAAATATCACTGGTGATACTACACGTACGATACATAGTAGATTCAAAATAACAATAAGACATAAAAACAACATTCAAATGCAGTTAAAAACAAAAATTCAACTAACAACTTAATTAATAAGCAGAATTACATGAGAAGATAACAAGATTATCAAACATTTTTCACTCACACATTTCATCAAACATGTTGGGAATTCTATTTGAGTTGATATGACAAAATACATGAAAGATGAAGGACTTATGAAGACAAAGAAAGACAAGGGACCTACTTGCTAAAGAAGTATTTATTATTTAGTCCCTTGTAGTCATTTGTAACCCTAGTATCTCTATTATATAAAGAGATACAGGGAATTAGGTTTAAGTGTGTGTCAAGATGTAAAACACCAAAGGTGTGTGTGTATGTCTAGGGCGTGAGTTTGTAAACGCCTAGACTATAGTGTTAGTCGATTAGTTAGTTAGGCTCAAGGATCCATGATTCCTTGTTATAGATAGATAACACGTACTACCATTGATCAGGTAGTATTGGGGCTGTATTGGTTGTGGTTGTAATAGTGTAGGAGATGATGACGAAGAAACCTTTATACAATAACATTGTTCTTTGATTATTCCGCTGTGCATGTTAAATGTTATTGTGATCCTAGATAAGGTCTAAACAACCTCGAGCATCGATTCTAACATGTGGTTTCAGAGCCAGGTTGCTCTCGATATCTAGGATCTACAAGGTTTCTCGAAGAAAATGGTGAAAATTCGGATCTTGAACTTATTTTCGCAACTTTCTGCAGCACTGTTTTGAAACGATCATAACTTTTTCGTTAACCGTTGGATCGTGACGAAATTTTTAGTGGACGTTCTCTATATACCTATATAACTTTTCACTGGAGGGATTGTCAATCTGAGCTCTAAATCAAAAGTTATTTAGTGTCGAAGTTCGCTGCAGAAACAGGTTTAAAAGTTTCGAATTTTTATGGTTTTCAAGATCTATTCTAATATGTATTTAACCAATCAGTGGTAGTACTCTTGCATATTATATTCTCACTTTTAGGTGCATGAGATACATGCTAATTATATTTGAAGAAGACATGTTGATTGGTTCTTTCACAAAGTGGACGGTGGAGTATAAATTCAATATATCTGATTGGTGGGATTATCTACATGGGTCGGTGATACCATTCAATGTCATTATTACTCTTTGTTTTGTTGGTGGTTATTCGTCCCAAAACAGGGTTAAGACAATCAATAACAGTAGCAATACCACTAGGTGGTTACCGGATATCACTTGGAATCGTGTGATCACTTTCCAAAGTAAACTATTCGACCCTAATGCCTGGGTATCACGAATATCTACTTGGGATAAGACCAAATGCAGTTAGAGAATTAGGCACAATTCTATAACTCTTTCGCTTATAAGTATTTAGTGTTTTCTGTGTGTTTCTCATGCATGTTCAGATCTCCTATATATAGGAGATTACTCTAGAGCTATTCCAATGGAATTATGAGTATTAATCGGCCCATTAATAGCCTCATAATTATCCCCATTATAGCCGTTAGTGGTTACATGACCAATTAAACGTGGTCATAAAGAAGTTGTAACTGTCATTTAGCAGTACTTTCCATAAGCAGTACTTTCCACTAGCAGTACTTTCACTTACAGTGGAAATACAGCTTATCAGTGGAAACACTGCTTATCAGTACTTTCATAGCATCAGTACTTTCACAGTGCTATCAGTGGAAACACTGCCTATCAGTGGAGGCATTGCTTATCAGTGGAAAACACAAGCAGTACTTTCCACAAGCAGTACTTTCCACAAGCAGTACTTTCACCAACAGTACTTTCACCAGTACTACCAATACAAACCACTATAAGAGTCAGGGTGTTCATGGACCTTATGGGTGTACACTCCGTACCTCCTAACCCATTACAAGGTGTGAACTAATCCCACAAGTGCACTAAATTTTCCAACAATTCAATCAAAACATGTGCATAAATGAAAATGTCCTGAGGATTGAATTTCCATCTTAGTAATTACACGTTCAAATATTCGAGAATCAGGGTGTTCTAAGAATTGAACCCTTCAACCCATTTGAATACCTGAAGATAACTACACACAAGTTTTCAAACACTTAACAGCTCCTGACACTATACAAGCCATGTGTCCATATCCAAATTCATAAATGTTGTAAAAGCTAAAAGTCCAAAGCTTCCTGAAGCGGCAAAACTTCAACATTTACATAGGTGGTTCCTCTTTAGTCATGCTCCTGCCAAGCACTTTTTCAAAGAAAATTAACCATTAAGAAGTAAAGACTTCATCCTCCTTTCAGCAGGTTCTGAGCACAACCTTAGGATGTAAATAAAACATGTGCTCCAGTCCACCGAATGTTCAGCTTTCCACATTGAACTCAGCTCCTAAGTTTCCTCAGGAGGGAGTTGGGTGTCCTAGCATTCAGTAACTAAGTTGGACTTAAACCCATCCCTTTAGCAGACTTTATAACCAAGTCTCTAGCCAGACCCTTCGTCAAGTGATCAGCTAAGTTCTGTTGAGATCTCACAAACTCTATAGATACCACCCCATTCATGATAAGCTCACGAATCATGCTATGCCTGACACCTAAGTGTTTAGACTTACCATTGTACATCTGGCTATAAGCCTTAGCCAATGCAGCTGCACTATCACACCGGATAGAAATAGGTGCTATAGGTTTGGGCCACAATGGAATCTCAAGAAGCAAGTTTTTCAACCATTCAGCTTCTTTACCAGCAGCTGCTAGAGCCACAAATTCAGATTCCATTGTTGAACTGGTGATGCAAGTTTGTTTCTTGGATGCCCAAGAAATTGCACCTCCACCAAGTAGGAATACCCAGCCACTGGTAGACGAATTGTCTTCAGTGTTACTGATCCAACTTGCATCAGTGTAACCTTCCAACACTGATGGGTAACCAGTATATGAGAGACTATAATCCATAGTTCTCTTCAAATACTTCAGTACCCTCTGAACTGCTTGCCAGTGATGAGCACTAGGATTACTAGTATACCTGCTCAATTTTCCCACTGCAAAACCAATATCAGGTCTTGTACAAGTCATGGCATACATCAGGCAGCCAATTACCCTAGAATACTCAAGTTGAGATACAGCCTTGCTATGATTAGGCATCAGCTTCTCACAAGTATCCATAGGTGTACTCACTGGAGTACAATCAAAGTAATTGAATTTCCTCAGTACCTTCTCAATATAATGAGACTGAGAGATAGAAATTCTATTACTTTCATGTTTAATCCTTATACCAAGGATAACATCAGCCTCCCCCATGTCTTTCATGGAGAACCTTGATGACAAAAATTCCTTTGTCAGGTCAACCTGATTTTGGTCAGTGCCAAAGATCAACATGTCATCAACATATAGACAAATGATGACTCCTTTACCAGATTCATCAAATTTGCTATATACACATTTGTCAGCTTGGTTAAGAACATAACCACTAGACAAAACCACTTCATCAAACTTTTGATGCCATTGCTTAGGTGCCTGCTTAAGTCCATAAAGAGACTTAATCAGTTTACACACCTTGTTTTCATTGCCTGGCATGATGAAGCCCTGAGGTTGGTTCATATAAACCTCCTCTTCCAATTCACCATTCAAGAAAGCCGTTTTCACATCCATCTGATGAATGACCAGATTGTGAATAGATGCCATAGCAATCAGCAGTCTTATGGTACTGATACGAGCCACAGGGGCATAAGTATCAAAATAGTCTATCCCTGACTTTTGTTTAAAGCCCTGAATAACTAATCTAGCCTTGAACTTTTCAATAGTTCCATCTACCTTCATTTTCCTTTTGAAAATCCATTTGCAACCCAGAGGTTTGCAACCAGGAGGTAGATCAACCAACACCCAAGTGTTGTTGCCCATGATGGAATCCATCTCATCATTAATTGCTTCTTTCCAGAAAGCAATGTCCTGGGACTTCATTGCTTCTTCAAATGTTTTGGGGTCATCCTCAACAATGAAGCAATAGGAGTATTGGTCTGAGACCTCATCCCTAGTACCTTCAACTAAGTATAGTTGAAACTCAGGTCCAAATGACTTAGGAGTCCTGACCCTTTTGCTCTTCCTGAGCACAGGTTCAGGTTGCTGAACCACAACCTCATCAGGGACCACTGATGGTTCATCATCAGGGACCTCTGATACACCAGTGTCATGAGTTCCATTAGGAATCCTCTAACTTGGTCTAGGGACTGATGAGAATCTATTCTCATCAAAGTCTGCATCCATTGATTCAATTATTGAGTTAACTGAAACATGTTCATTAGGTTCAATAACATAGAACCTAAAAGCCATGGAATGCTCAGCATATCCAACAAAGATGCAGTCAATGCCTCTTTCACCCAAAGTCTTTTGCTTTGGATCAGGGAGTCTTACAACAACCCTACAACCCCAAACCTTGAGATAGTTCAGGTTGGGTTTCCTTTTAGTCCAGAGTTCATAAGGGGTAACCTTGTTCCTTTTGTTTGGAACCCTATTTAATAAATAGCAAGCTGTTAACATAGCTTCACCCCAGAACCCTTGACTCAGTCCTGAATAGGACAACATGGAATTAACCATCTCCTTCAGCACCCTATTTTTCCTTTCAGAAATACCATTTTGCTGAGGAGTATAGGGAGCAGTAGTTTCATGGATAATACCTACAGACTGAAAGTACCGAGTATCCATGTACTCACCTCCCCTATCAGTCCTTAATCTTTTGATCAAAGACCCAAGTTGTAATTCAACTTTAGTTTTAAACACTTTGAATTTATCTAATGCTTCATCCTTGGTATGTAACAGATATACATAACAAAATCTAGAAGCATCATCAATAAATGTCACAAAGTACTTCTTATTCCCCAAAGAAGGAGTGGCATGCAAATCACACAGGTCACTGTGAATAAGCTCCAAGATCTTAGTCTCACGACTAACACCCTGAAAGGGTTTCTTGGTTATCTTGGTCAACATGCAAGTTTTACACTTTTCAGTGTCCATGTCAAAAGCAGGGATTAAACCATCCCTAGACATATCTTGCATTCTTTTATAGTGAACATGACCAAGTCTAGCATGCCAAAGGTTAGAATCACTCTGATCATATGTAGTCACAAAAGCTGAAATAACACTGTCAGTGGTAATATTAAGCCTGAACATTTGATTACATAAATAACCAAAACCAATAAAAACACCATTCTTAGAAAGAACAAATTTATCAGATTCAATAACTTGTTTATATCCATGATTATTCAAAACACTACTTGAAACCAAGTTCTTCCTTATATCAGGAACATGAATAACATTAAACAAAGTTACAATCTTTCCTGAACTAAACCTAAGATCTACACAACCACGACCATGCACCAAGGCTGTTGACTCATTTCCCATGTGAAGAATAGAACCATCATTCAGTGACTCATAAGTCTTGAACCAGCTTCTATCTTTACACACATGAACTGTTGCACCTGAGTCAACCCACCACGCAACATCATCATCCTGCACATAAAAAGATTCAGATACATATGTAACATAATAAATCTGAAAAGACTTATTAAACATATTCTGACCTTTCAGTGAGTTGGCTGAACCACCACTCCCTGAACCATTAGTGCCTGATCCATTGGATTTACCACCAATTTTAACACCCTTGCAGTCCCTTTTAATGTGACCAGTCTTGCCACATTTCCAACAAGTAGGTGTTGCCTTCTTGTTAGGATCTGCCCTTGTGTTATCATGAAATTTGCGTTTGCCTTTGTTGTCATTGTACCTGGTGGAGTTGTTATGCTCCACCATATTGACAACAGATGGTCCAGTAGCATTGCTACTCTTTGGCTTGTCATTATCCTGCACTTTGAGAGATTCCTCAATGTGCAGATGACTGCCCAACTCAACAAGAGTTAACTCCTCCTTCATATGTTTCAAGGTATGCTTGAAATCTTTCCATGAAGGAGGGAGTTTGTCAATGACACAAGAGACTTTGATAGCCTCATCCATGTTCATTTGGTGTTGTGTAAACCTTCCAAGTATTCCAAGAAGTTCATTGTATTGTTCCATAACTGGTCTTGAATTAGTCATTTTGTAATTTGTGAAATTACTAACAAGGAACTTCTTACTTGATGCATCCTCAGCCATATATTTGGCATCCAAGGAATCCCACAGTTCTTTGGAAGATTCAAAGTTCTGATAAATATCAAACAGAGAATCAGACATACCATTGAGAATAAGACCTCTGCATATGTAGTCATCATTCTCCCACTTGCTCCTCCTCCTGATCTGCTCCACAGTAGCATCATCCCCATCATCAGGAATTGGAGTAGTTAGCACATAAACCACACTCATGCTTGACAGCAAGAAGTGCATCTTCTTCTGCCACCTCCTAAAATCCACCCCTTCAAACTTGTCCAGCTTAGCAAAGTTTGAAGCCATGTGTTTCATTGCAGCAGCAGCCATTGATTATCACAAATAGTTTACTTTGATTGTTGGTGGTTATTCGTCCCAAAACAGGGTTAAGACAATCAATAACAGTAGCAATACCACTAGGTGGTTACCGGATATCACTTGGAATCGTGTGATCACTTTCCAAAGTAAACTATTCGACCCTAATGCCTGGGTATCACGAATATCTACTTGGGATAAGACCAAATGCAGTTAGAGAATTAGGCACAATTCTATAACTCTTTCGCTTATAAGTATTTAGTGTTTTCTGTGTGTTTCTCATCCATGTTCAGATCTCCTATATATAGGAGATTACTCTAGAGCTATTCCAATGGAATTATGAGTATTAATCGGCCCATTAATAGCCTCATAATTATCCCCATTATAGCCGTTAGTGGTTACATGACCAATTAAACATGGTCATAAAGAAGTTGTAACTGCCATTTAGCAGTACTTTCCACTAGCAGTACTTTCACTTACAGTGGAAATACAGCTTATCAGTGGAAACACTGCTTATCAGTACTTTCATAGCATCAGTACTTTCACAGTGCTATCAGTGGAAACACTGCCTATCAGTGGAGGCATTGCTTATCAGTGGAAAACACAAGCAGTACTTTCCACAAGCAGTACTTTCCACAAGCAGTACTTTCACCAACAGTACTTTCACCAGTACTACCAATACAAACCACTATAAGAGTCAGGGTGTTCATGGACCTTATGGGTGTACACTCCGTACCTCCTAACCCATTACAAGGTGTGAACTAATCCCACAAGTGCACTAAATTTTCCAACATGTTTCTACATAGTACTGATTGATTGATTATGTTATATTCGCTGCATGATTCTTTCATCAAAAGTATTAAATTGGTCGGTGCCTTTTTGAGGTCTTAATATATACAACCTAGTACTACTACATTAATGGCGCCTGATTCTTTGAATTTGGTTTAATACTCGATCACATTCATAACATGATGGATGAACATGACTGATACTTCATGGCTGCTTGACTTGGTTGTGTCATTGGATTCGAAGTCAGTTGATACATTTATTATGGATTGAAGGATTATTAGAGTATCATATGATAATGATTGATACGATTCGAGTTACTACTACCAAGCTTCTCGTTTCCACTGCCAGGTGTATCATTACTACTATTGGTTCGCTTGATACTACTACTGCATATAACTCCTATTGTTATCATATGTTACTACTGCCAAGCGACTTTTGAGAAGTTTAAAATTGTTAAAGATGGTTACTACTGCTTAGGTTGTGTATTTGATTGTCATATGGTTTCAAGTTATTCAGAAGATTGAGCACATGTGTTGATTGTGACCTTGTTTTAAAACAAAGTTAATATGTTTTGATCAATCTTGGACCACAAGTAAAAGTTTTGGTTTGCCTTGATCTGATATCGTTTAATGCATGGGTTTGATTCTTAACTGATTTAAGAAAATGTTGGACTGCACTTGCATATATTTTGGACGACATACAGATTATGTTCTGGCAGATTTGGACAGAAGGTAGAACTTGGTTTAGTACTTGGTACAGATTTGGTTCTTGGATTGGTTTGTAAAGTAATTGGCTGTGATTGAGATTTGTTTATGTGCATGAGTTACAAGACGGAGAAGGAGTGGTGGAGTCCATACATTAAAGATAGCTCGTACATTAACAATTTATACTGCTATTATATCAAGTTTGTACTGCTATGGTTAATTTTTTTTCTACTGCTCTCTATCAATACTACTGCTGATTTTGATGTTTATGCTGCTAGTGTTGTCCGATATATGTTGTTCTTACTCCTACTTTTACTCAATATCGGGTAACAAATGGATTTGGTTTTGGTATGGAGATGGTTTTACACACACGAAAGTTTGGTTGATTTCAAGGTTCAAGATCTCAGATATTGTTATACTTATTTGGACTTTGACGATGATTGGAAAGATTGGTACACCTTTGAACTATTCTTCAACGTTACTACTGATTGGTCACAAATGTTGTTGTAGTCATTTTTAGTAAGCGTTTTGGTGCTCGTTCATGGATGGCACTACACGGTGTTTGTTACTTTGGTGGTTAGTACTTCAATAAGTTCTTATGGTTACTACATGCATCATTCGAGGGGAAGATTTTTACTACTACTTGTTAGTATTTGTACTATTGGTTCAAATTTCTATTGCCTTAAGTTCAATTTTAGTTGCGGAAAACTTCATGGAGGGTATCTTGAGGCATTGGAAAGATGGATTAGTCGTATGATATTGGTTCGTGGTTTTGAAGATCAAAGTTGTTTCTACTTAGCTTCTCCTAAAGAAGTATGACAAGGGACCTACTTGCTAAAGAAGTATTTATTATTTAGTCCCTTGTAGTCATTTGTAACCCTAGTATCTATATTATATAAAGAGATACAGGGAATTAGGTTTAAGTGTGTATCAAGATGTAAAACACCAAAGGTGTGTGTGTATGTCTAGGGCGTGAGTTTGTAAACGCCTAGACTATATTGTTAGTCGATTAGTTGGTTAGTCTCAAGGATCCATGATTCCTTGTTATAGATAGATAACACGTACTACCATTGATCAGGTAGTATTAGGGCTGTATTGGTTGTGGTTGTAATAGTGTAGGAGATGATGACGAAGAAACCTTTATACAATAACATTGTTCTTTGATTATTCTGCTGTGCATGTTAAATGTTATTGTGATCCTAGATAATGTCTAAACAACCTCGAGCATCGATTCTAACATGACATTACTGTGAAGAAGAATGATGTGAAGAAGATTTTCAGATATCTTAAAGCATTTCCTACTCTGGGATTGTGGTACTCCAGAGATTCACCTCTAGATCTGGTTACTTACTCAGATAGTGACTATGCTGGAGCTAGCTTGGATAGAAAATCTACAACAGGTGGATGTCAATTTCTTGGAAATTGATTAGTGTCATGGCAGTGCAAGAAACAAACTATGGTGGCTAATTCTTCAACTAAGGCAGAGTATGTGGCTGCTGCAAGTTGTTGTGCTCAAGTTCTATGGCTTCAGAATCAACTTTTGGACTATGGGTACAATTTCATGAATACCATCATCCATATTGACAATAGCAGTACCATTTGCATCATTAAGAATCCTGTTCAACACACAAATACCAAACATATTGAAATTAGACACCATTTCATTAGAGATTGCTATGAAAAGGGACTAATTCAGGTTGTCAAAATTCATACTGATGACAACTATGCTGATTTATTAACAAAAGGACTTGATGTGGGAAGATTTTAGTACTTGGTAACAAGTATTGGACTGCTAAATCCATAAACTTCTTGTCAAAATGTTCTCTGGTGTTGAGGGGAGGCTGTTGGGTACTAAAATTGTTGTATGAGTTTGTATATGTTTGCTTGTATTCCTGTTTAAGTTTTTATGCAAGCATTAATGGGAGTTGATCTTAAAAGGTGTATATCTGAGATACACAACAAATGGTTATTGATTCACCATGTCTAATCCACATAAGAATCAACTAGTCCAGAGCAAACGGCTACTGGTAAAGACTTGACAAATCCGTTTATGGTTGATAGTTTACCAAAAACTATATGGTTATCAACTCACCATATTCTTTATGATTAAGAGTTGGCTAGTCCATAGCAAATGGCTCATGGTAAAGACATATCAAATCCGTTGATAGCTGGTAGTTTGCTAAAAACTATGATAAGAGCAGTCTAGGTTTCATATGATTTTATTTACCACTGCTCTTTGAAATTTTTGTGAAAAATTACCACTGCTAGTTCACAGTTTCCACTGACAGTGTTATTTTACCACTGTTGTTCTAGCCGTTACAACTGATTATGTCAGTAACTTATTTTTTACTAGCCGTTGAAAGTAATTTCCATATATATAGGGTTAAAATTTTAAGGAAATTATCTTCTTTCCATATTGTTATTTATCCTCTTAAAGATAAATACTTTCTAAAGATATTTTTTCTTGTGCAATTGTAGGATATAGGATTTCACAAACACATTAAACCATAATCACAAGTGGCGTTCAAGATGTTTAGAGAAAGAAAGTTCTAGAGAGAGAAAGGGAAGAGAGTTGGGAACTATGTGAAACAAAGAAAAATGGTATTGAAGCTCCAACCCTCTACCTTGGGTGGTAGAGGGTATTTATAGTGTCTTACAAATAAACGCCACCTACGGGCTGTGGATCAGGCATACAGTGGGTAAAGACCCGTCCGTCCTCCACGGTGTTACTTAACAAACTACTTACTAACATAACTCGACTACGACTTCGAGCTTTCTATCGAATATATATACTTGAGGTGACCGACTCTTTAACGACTAAATTTTCTAATTCCTAACAATCTCCTCCTAAGGGAGGTCACATCAATTTACAATGAATACAAACAGATATTACATTAGATTGTTCTAGGATTCTTGATTAAGTTCTTTGCTCAGTAGCTCGTAGTCTTTGATTCTTCATGCTCCGCATGTTTGTATAATTTCAAGTGGAGGTCTTTAACTGATCCACGTGATGATGAGTTTTGAGCCAGCATTGAGATCATCACCTAATCATAAATCTCTGACTCATCCATTGTGGTGTTGGTATTCTGTGATGTTGTGACATTTGGACCGACATGCTCACATTCTGGATCATGATATATTCTCATCAGAGTAGCGGAAGCTTTTACTGATTCATGATATTTGCAGCAGCATAGTAGAAGCATGGAGTGAAAGTATCAGAGTTGTTGAAGCACTTATCATGATTTCTTTAGAGATGAATGTGTAGTGTGAGCATGCGGCTATGGATTGACCGCTTCATTCTGATCAGCTGCAAACATCGGGCGTACCTGCATACAACAGTTAGCAATAAATTGCCCGAAAGTGTCTTTGATCACTTTTGTTGAATTGAGGTACACGGCCCACGGTTCACCGTTGATCAGTACAAGTACTGCCTGTGATCAGGTATAATTCCGAAGAATTTCCTTGACAGGGTTTCGCAGCTGCTCTACCTGTTCTCAAACTGGAACGTCTCAAAGAAGACAACACGGAGTGAGTGAACCAGCGAATTGAGATTCACTGATTGATGAAAAGAGATTTGAAAAACAATCGTGTACCGCTCAATAGAAATTGTTTTTGCAATACAACGAAGGTTTTAATGAAAATCAATTATCAATCATAAACACCTTTTATTTTGAAATATTAGTACACAGTCAATGTGCTAACGAAAAGAGTTTTTAAGCACAATGACTGGTTTTTCAAAGGTATCCGTCAATCCATAACCTGAACCATGATTGATTCAAAAGATTGAATCGCCCCATTGTTTCTGTTCAGTTGTCACATGGTTTATCTATTAGATAGATCTCACATGCCACCCACTAGGAGCTTGTTTGATGTTGGCTCCAGAAGGCTTTCCATCTTCATTGTGAATATGTTTGCATATCACTCAGATGTTCTGGCAATACCACAAGGATAATGCGTAGGACTCATAAGATATAATATCTCTTTCCACATTGTGTGAAATAGAGAGTCTTCATTGTCAGTGTCCTAAAGAGATTTATTTGACGATCTCGTGGCTCTAGACTCAATTGTGCATATTTTGGTTCCTATGCCGGAGACTAGGGAGAGGGTGTCCTTTTTCAATATCAACAATCTCTAAGAGAAAGTCGATAGATAGTGTCGGTTCCCCGTGAGAATGAAACAAGCCCTTTTAAGAGGAACTTGAGTGGTTTGGGAAGTTGAAGTGCAGTGCGTCACTGGGTCCATGACGTCTTGTCTTCAATACCGATGTTACCTTGGTAACCACCAGTAGCATATGAATTGAACCCTGTTTCTGCCCTAAGGTTGAATAAATGGAGGGCTATTTCTTTTCACCCTTTTTCACATTTAATTCTTTTTCATTCTTCAACCCCTTCAGTGCTTACCGAGACTTCATAACTAGAACCTTGTTGGGTTTATTCCAGTACTAGCTCAGTCTCAGTCTGCACTCTTCCCATATCTCACTTTTCTCCTTTTTTTTCATCATACCTAAGGACTTCTACACTAACTAGTGGATTATCCCTGGGTAGATCCCTCCGGTTCTGGCGGATCATGGGAGCAAATATCTTACCTTATCATCCTTATACCACCGTTCATAAAGTAAATTTGGTCGGTGTCACACCCCCAAAATATCGCAGCGGAACGATAGTGTCATTGGGGTATGACGTCATAGCACAAAGTATGGATACAGAAAACGACCTCTATAATGAGACGTTTTGAAAAGTTTACCATTCGATAAATAAGTTAAAGTTTACACCACAAGAAATCACAAAGTTTGATAATACACAAAGAGTTTGCAAAACATGTCGAATGGTAATTGTTAAAAGCACAAGACTCCAAAGCATGCCATGCGACCCAAAAGCTCCATGAATTGCTATCACCTTAAGACCTGAGATAAACATGCTAAAAAGTGTCAACACAATGGTTGGTGAGTTCATAAGTTTGTTGAAAATGATTTGAAAAAGTCTATGAGAAATGTTGATGCAGCAAAGGCCTTGTAAATCCACTCAGTTCCAAGTTCCGCCCATACAAAACTTGCAACCTGTGTGTTTACAATCCATTGCCAAAATATGGAATTGTCAATCTTGTTTGTAAGTAGGACATATGTGCATACGATATATACATGAACTTAATGCAAAGAATCACAGCCAACTGAACCTCACGACGAGTCTAACTTGTTTGTTGTGTTGCATTGAATAACTTGAATAACAGATTATATTCACCCAAGGTCACGTCATCAAGGACCCAAGGGTGGGGGCGTCAGCCCGATAGTACTATCAATACCTCTCTGCCGGCTCCCGCAGGAGTTAACCAGTTGCTAAAGTTTGTATGTTGATGCATAATTGAAAACTAGTTTAGCACATTAAGGCACATATCGCAATAAACCACATACAATGTCCAAAATGTATAAGAAGTATATTGTAACACAATTGTATAAATGGTTTAAGTATTCGCAAGAGTGAAACAAGTATTTAAGCATGTATCTCCCCCAAATAGTTTGTAAGAATTTAAACGAGTATAAGCGGGGTATGAACTCACAGTAGTATGTCAAAGTTTAGAATAATTGTGAAAGTAAATGAAAATAGTTTGAGCATGTATCTCCCCCAAAAGTAATTGAAAATGTATAAAAGTAGGGGCTATGAAACTCACCTGGTGTGATTGATATGCTAACAAAATGAAATGCACGAAAGTGAGGCCCGAAACTATCCGCGACCTAAAATGAATGTTATGACTCGAGTTATGATATGTTGTCGTGAATGCATGATTTGAAAACGTATCACCCAATATGCTACTTGAAAACTAGTTATATAAAAATATTGTTACTTGAATGTGTGACGGTTTCATGTCGAAAATAAATACTTTTGAGCTAATGGTGAAAAATATAGTTAAAACTATGTAACGGTTTTAGTAATTGAAAATCAATTTACGTCGGACTTGACGTAATATATACATAGGAAAACTAACTCGTTTTTAACGTCCATTTCCCCCGAAACGTCCGTTTAGGCCCTCAAAAACCTTGATTAAAATCCTGACAGCTTACTAAAGCTGTGAATAGTGTTTTCAGCACGTTTTTGACTCAAAGTTCGGTTAACCATAACTCACTCGTTTTAAGTACGTTTTTCAAGTTCTTTATATCCACGCGAAGGTAATGAAGAGTACTAATATATTTTTAAACTTCGGAGACTGCACAGAAATTTTAAGGCCACTGTTTGGGTCAGTTAAAATTCGGACTGCATGAACACTTTCCGGAAAATGGTAGTTTTTAAATCGTAACTTGAAAACCACGTATCTTTTTCGTTATAACTCCGTTTTAGTCCGTTCAAAAGGCCACGTTCATAACTAAAAATCTATTTTCTAAAACTTTAATAAAACTTATAAAAATGACTAACTTTTCGGAAAAATTATAAATTTCGACAGCGCTTCCGCGCTTATTTTAAAATTACCATTTTTCTCTAATCTTTTTAACTCAAACAACACCACAATATCCCTTGAACTACACTTCACCAATCCTACTAGTAAAACAACCTCATTTGATCATAATCAAAATAAATATTCATTGTGAGGCTAAAAATATATATACAAACTTAAATAAACATATATAAAATTTATGTAACCATTTCCTCTAAAAATCACAACTAGACTTTGATGATCCATTTTTCAAACTTATCATTTTTATAAACTTCTAACTAGTACATACTTGTTATAAAAATTAATAGGACACATATGGGTGATAACATTTGATAAACATGAATAAAAACTACAACTTGAGCAAATATGATCATATGGACTTATGAAATGTATGAAAAATATATATGAAAAAGTAAGAGATGAGGTTTTATGCTTACAATATGCTTGATGAGGTTTAGTGAACCAAGGATTTTCCTAAACACCCTAGGTTTTTATTTCAAAACCTAAACAAAGAGTGTATCTAGATTGTGTAGAACTTGCTTAGAAAAATTTTGATGCACTCCTTCTTGGTGGACTATGGTGGCCGGATTTATGAGAGCAAGAAAAGGGGAGAAGAACTTGATCTAACACTTTGAATTATTGGTTTGTATGAGTTGAAGTTGGAGTGTAGACTTTATATAAAAAGATCTTGAAAATCTAGTTGATTCATGCATTTAATAATGCATGTACATATATGTAAATATATATATTATTATTATGTAAGTGTATAAATGTAAGTAGAAGTAAAGTTGTTTGAGGATAGTAGTAACTTGTAATATTGTTAAATAAGATTTGTAAGTTGTATACACATTTAAATATTTAAGGTAGCGTTAGATAAAATGAATTTCACGGGTCAAGAAAAAATATATTTAGGTCATAAAAATTATAAAAATACATTTCTCGTAAAGCTTGAGTGAAATAATAATATTCGTGTAGTTTTTAAGAAAACCGTCGTAATAATATAAATTTAACAATTTATATACCCAATAAATTTAAAACACTGGGTAGACTAATAATAATATTTTTAAAATCATAATATGAGTATTAAAATATATTGGAATAATTTTTGGAAGTATCGGGTCAAATGTTCAAAAATAATGTTTACGCGATAACGTTTATTTAATAAGAAAATAACGTTTAATGAAAAATGCAAAACCATGTACGAATCGTTATGAAATGCTGAATGTGAAATATGAGAAATGACCGGAAAATGAGAATTGTGACATTCTTCCCCTGATAGAAGAATCGCGTCCTCGCGATTCAATCGATGATACTTAAAGTTCTACCCTTAGGTTTAGAGAAATCAGAATGTATGGTCAAAGTGCTTATGCCAAAACTTACGCGTCTAGGTTTCTTATCTAATGAGACTTACTAAATCTTAATAATACGGTGGATCACTTAATGGTCTAGGAAAAACGTACCAGTTACGCATTGCGGGCTTCCTCGGTCCCTATATAGAATGCTCGACCTCGAGGTAGACTGATATTGAGTACAGGGTTCGGGTTATTTCCTTCAATTGCCACAGCTAGAGGAGCTTGCATCGGTGGCTTATTCAACTGAGGACAATTATTCCGGAAGTGATTCGGGCTGTTACATTCAAAGCAAGTCTTTTGATTATTCCTCTTACACTGCTCCTTGAAATGGCCGTATCGATTGCAATTTGTACACAAGCGGCAGGGCTTGGCCTTCGGGTGATGATAAGCACATTTAGCACATTTGGGATGTGTACCCGCATACTCTCTTTGTTCAGTACCAGTTGCCACAAAAACTCTTGCCCTTTTGTTGTCTGCTACCATGTCTATCTGCTTATTTGACCCACTCGCTTCCTTCCTCTTGTCACTGCTCTTCAACGTACCATTTCTAACCATCTCGTCTGTCAGGGTTCCTGCCTTTACCATGCAACTTCTCGTCACTGTTCTCCTTCCTTCGCTCACCCAGTTTATTCGTCTATCTGTACCATCGTCTGTTGTTTTCCCGTTCTCAAAAACACCGTTGACCATGACTTGTTTCTCTCATACGCCCATGTGTAGGGTTTACACGATTTACACGAATAGTAGTGGGCTTCCGGTTCGGGACGGCGAACACATGTTTAACGTTAGCTATGCCGGTAAAGTTCCTCGTCACATTCTCCTTATTAGTTTTCTGAACGAAACTTACATTGTCGGGCTTAGTGAAGGCCTTATTAACAGGAGTCAACTTATTCGGTGGCTACGTTCGAGGAGATCGACACCGTTAACTTCCTTTATTGGGCTTGGGACATGAGTTATAGTCAGATGGAGCTCCAGCTCGT
>BPTQ01000004.1:278507405-278543142 GCA_019973895.1 Chrysanthemum seticuspe
TATGAAATGTATGAAAAATATATATGAAAAAGTAAGAGATGAGGTTTTATGCTTACAATATGCTTGATGAGGTTTAGTGAACCAAGGATTTTCCTAAACACCCTAGGTTTTTATTTCAAAACCTAAACAAAGAGTGTATCTAGATTGTGTAGAACTTGCTTAGAAAAATTTTGATGCACTCCTTCTTGGTGGACTATGGTGGCCGGATTTATGAGAGCAAGAAAAGGGGAGAAGAACTTGATCTAACACTTTGAATTATTGGTTTGTATGAGTTGAAGTTGGAGTGTAGACTTTATATAAAAAGATCTTGAAAATCTAGTTGATTCATGCATTTAATAATGCATGTACATATATGTAAATATATATATTATTATTATGTAAGTGTATAAATGTAAGTAGAAGTAAAGTTGTTTGAGGATAGTAGTAACTTGTAATATTGTTAAATAAGATTTGTAAGTTGTATACACATTTAAATATTTAAGGTAGCGTTAGATAAAATGAATTTCACGGGTCAAGAAAAAATATATTTAGGTCATAAAAATTATAAAAATACATTTCTCGTAAAGCTTGAGTGAAATAATAATATTCGTGTAGTTTTTAAGAAAACCGTCGTAATAATATAAATTTAACAATTTATATACCCAATAAATTTAAAACACTGGGTAGACTAATAATAATATTTTTAAAATCATAATATGAGTATTAAAATATATTGGAATAATTTTTGGAAGTATCGGGTCAAATGTTCAAAAATAATGTTTACGCGATAACGTTTATTTAATAAGAAAATAACGTTTAATGAAAAATGCAAAACCATGTACGAATCGTTATGAAATGCTGAATGTGAAATATGAGAAATGACCGGAAAATGAGAATTGTGACAGTCGGTCTATTTGGTATTGTTCATCTGCAATTGGAACCAATTGAAAACCATTTGAAAATCAATCCAGATACTTGTGATATATTATCAAAGCATTTTGTACCTAAATTGTTTTTTGATATTTTTAGAAAAAGAGCTCCCCCTCAACATGTGCCTCATGTATTTGAAATCGTTTTAGCACACGGAGGCAAGAGGAAGAATTAACTTCTTTGATTACCATTATCTAAAAGATATCAACATCACTTCCCTGATTAAATAAAGTAGATAAAGCATATTGGGGAAGGATGAGGTTTTCAAAAGTTTGCTCCCCCTCAATATGTGCCTCGAGGTTTGAAAGAGTTTTGCACATACTAGAGGGAACCTGCACTTAGAGACAAATCAATCACGTTTCAATTCTTTGTGGTTTAAAAAGATGCTCCCCCTCAACATGTGCATGGAAAATTTGAAATCGTTTGTCACATGTGGGGAGGAAAGCTGTTTAAACACTTATAAAACCAATTATCAAGTTATCAGTTTAAATCCAATTTAAATCATAAATTCTCCCCCGATCACACTTTCCAAATCCTTTGAGAGTTGTGATCTCTATTGATTTAAATAAAATTTTGAGAGCTTTTTGAGGAGAATAGTGACTTGCTTTTGAAAAGAACATTTTAACTGATAAGGATCAGATTTTCAGACTTTAAACTCCATTGTTTAAACATGCAAGAGTATCTTTTGAAAACATAACATTAGCAAAGGTTTTGAATCAATTGTATAAAACATTGTTCTTTTTGATTTTCCAAGAATAACCTTGCTCATTTACGTGCCAATTGTTTGAAAAATAACCTTTCAAAATAACCTCTTTAATTCGATTGAAATCATTCTCCCCCTGAATCAATGACACAAGTAGTTGATTGAGAGATAGAGATTTTGACAGATGATGAGCACAGATGATTAACAAGAATAATAGAGTACGAGGTATTTTCAAAGCAATTTGGTTTTCATTAGATGGCAAATATTTTTTAGAAGCATCATTAGATGGAAAAATATTTGGAAAGATAAACATTTGTCTTTTAGATGACAAACATTTGTTTTAAGAATCAGAGCATGAGATTTGAAAAATAAGATAAAGCATGGCTCTGTTCTTTACTTTATAAAACGGGTTACTGCCTGAAATAACAGTAAACCACCATTTTTCTCCGCCTCATTTTTTTAAAACAAACTTATGTACATTCGAAGAACATCTAAAGACCCGTGACATTCTTTGAATGTCAACACAAAGTCCGTAGATGATATCGAATAAGGAAAAACATGACAAAATAACAATATTTTTAGAATTTTTCAAGATTTTCTAATTTTTATGGATTTTTGAGAATTTTATATTTTTATATTTTCTTTTGTGGGTTTTGAAATTTTGTATTTTGCTTTTTGAATAAATATATACAGGAGATAGATGAATAAAGACCTTTACTCCTCATCTTCCTCTTGAAGACGCTTGAGTGTTTCCGGTTGTAGACTCTTTAGACCAAGACGTGGAAGGATAAACTCAAAACGTTCTCTAGGAAGAGCTTTGGTGAAGATGTCTCCTAATTGGTATTCAGTCCTCACAAAATAGAGTTCCACCACACCTTTTTCCACTTGTTCCTGAATGAAATGATGTCGAATGTCTATGTTCTTGGCTCTTGAATGTTAAACATTTTTGCAAGAGAGAGCAATGGCACTTTTATTATCACAGTACAGAGGGATTTTGTTGAATTCAAAGCCATAGTCAGATAATTGGGATCTCATCCATAGGATTTGAGCACAGCAAGATGACATGGCTATGTATTCAGCCTCTGTAGAGGAAATAGAAGTACTAATTTGTTTCTTTGAAGACCAGCTCACAAGTTTATCACCCAAAAACAGAGCACCTCCAAACGTACTTCGACGAGTATCTTGACATCCTGCATGATCTGCATCTGCATATGCTGTTAGTGACATACCGGTGTCCTTCAGGTACCAAAGTCCCATGTTGATGGTTCCTTGGAGATACCGAAAGACCCGTTTAACCGCTTCAAGGTGCTTTTTGGTAGGCTTAGCCTGGTATCTAGCACACATGCATACAGCGAACAGAATATCAGGTCTACTGGCAGTGAGGTACATCAGGGATCCAATCATACTTTGATATTTCGTTTGATCTACCATGATCCCTGAGTGATCCTCATCCAGTTTGGTACGTTCCACCATGGGAGTGTCAACGGTGTCAAAAGTGTCAAACCAAATTTCTTTAAAATTTCATTTGCATATTTAGATTGATTAATGAAAATGCCTCTGGGACTTTGTGAAATTTGTAATCCCAAGAAAAATGACATTTGTCCCATCATTGACATTTGAAATTTGGAGCCCATCTCCTTAGAAAAACGGTCACATTCATTGGGGTCAGTCGAGGCAAAGATAATATCATCAACATAGATTTGAACGTGAATTAAATGTTTGCCTGACTTTCTGGTGAACAATGTCGGATCAACTGCTCCTTTGCTGAATCCAGTAGATAGAAGAAAGTTTGATAGCATATCATACCATGCCCTTGGAGCTTGCTTCAAGCCGTAAAGAGCCTTCTTCAAGCGATAGACATGAGTAGGATGCTCTGGATTCACAAAACCTTCTGGTTGGCTGACGTATACGACTTCTTTAAGATCTCCGTTAAGAAACACCGTCTTTACATCCATCTGATAGACTACCATGTTCTTACTTGCAGCATTAGCCAAGAAGATTCTGATTGCCTCGATACGAGCAACAGGAGCAAATGATTCTTCAAAGTCAATACCCTCCTCTTGACGGTATCCTTTTGCATCCAATCGAGCCTTGTTCTTCAAAACATCACCATGCTCATCAAGCTTTACTTTGAAGATCTACTTTAGAGCAATGATTATGGCACAATCAGGAGTAGCTACTAATTCCCATACATCTAGTTGATCAAACTCATGAATTTCTTCTTGCATGGCATTGAACCAGCTGTCTTAATTCATGGCAGTTTTCACGTCTTTTGGTTCGATCTTAGAGAGTACGGAGTTGAAGAAGCACCATAAGGCATCGGTTGCAAGTTGTTTCCGTGTGGATACTGGATGAGAGAGGTTTCCAATGATGTTGTCCAATGGATGATCATGTGTCCATTTTCTAAGATGTTCATGTTGTTGTTGTTTTGGAACTGAAGTAGCAGAGTCTATATCTCCTGATGACGATGGTTCTGATGATGATTCAGAAGCAAATATGTTTTCAAAAGGTTCATCTTCTGGAGGAGAAAAAGGGTTTTCATCATCTGTAACAGCAACAACATTTCCATTGTGTACACTCGATGATTGACGATTTATTGATGAGACAGAGTGATCAGCAGCAGGCGCTTCTTGACTTAGTGACATTGATACTGAAGGGTTAACTTCATTGACAGGGATAAAGGCAGCCTCTGTTGATGGAACTGATATATCATTAGCACTTGGCTCATAGTGTTCATCAAACATTGGATCAAATAATTTCTTCAAATCATCTTCTGAAGGAGGTACATAAGGAGTTGCTGGTGAGGAGTTGTAAACAAGAGTAGAACTGATGGGACTACTTGATGATGCGGGTCCAGAACTGCGTTGTCCTGGAGCCATTGGACCGGTCAGCTCATCAAACGTAACGTGAATTGTTTCCATAATATTTCGGGTTCTTTTGTTGTAAATTCGGTATCCCCTTTTGTTTGGTGCATATCCTACAAATACTCCAATGTCTGCTTTAGCTTTAAGTTTGCCTAAGTCTTGGCCCTCATTAGTTGGATAACACAATGCACCAAACACATGAAGGAATGAGATATTAGGTTTTCTATTGTGGACAAGTTCATATGGAGTTTGTTGGGATATGAAAGTGCTGAAGATATGAAAGTACTGAAGATATAAAAGTACTGTAAGTTGTAAAGTACTGGAAAACGTCAAAGAGTCAAAGTACTGCACTATGAAGTCAAAGTACTGCAAGAACAAAGAACTGTTATATTCGTTTATGGAAAGTATTGTATTCTATGTTTAGATTACTTGTCGTACAAGAATACAAATTGTAAACCGACTAGGATATCCTTGAGCCTATAAAAGGACTCCTAGATTGGCATTAGAGGTACGAGTTTATGAGTTTTAGAGTTTACGAATTCACAAGTTATTTAGTGTTTTAGAGAGAAGTTCGATAATCTTAGAGTTTTTTAGAGTATCTGCATAATAAGCAGATTTAGAGTTTATAATAAAAGTTATTCTTCTTAGCTTTGTTAAGTAAATTCCGCGTACTTGATAAAGATTGCTCAGTGTTTCTTTGTTAATAACTTAGGATTTATCCGAGGTTATTAAACCTTAACAAGCTAGTTAAAGTTAGTTTGATTAAAGTATATCGATCCAACAAGTGGTATCAGAGCTTGTGTGGAAACTCTGACTAGGAAGAAACCCTACTTCAACAATATTCAAGATGTCGACTGAAGCTGTTCCACCACCCTCAATCACCTCACTCAGAATTCCAATAATCAAGAAGGGAGAATATGATCTCTGGTGCATGAAGATGAGGCAGTATATTGCCATTACAGACCATGCACTATGGAATGTAATTGTGAATGGGAATGAAGTAGTTCCAGAACCTATTATTATTCCTGGACAACCTATAGCACCAAAGGCAGTCTTACCAGCAGCAGCCTTAAGGAATCAAGAAAAGGCACTAAACATTCTCTTATCTGCCATTCCAGATGGTCATCTTCTCAAATTTCATGATGCTAAAGATGCTAAGCAGCTCTGGGCTGCTCTCAAGACTAGATTTGGAGGGAATGAAGCCTCTAAGAAGATGCACAGAAATTTGCTGAAGCAACAGTTTGAAACTTTCACAGTAGGTGAAAGAGAGAGTCTTGATGCTGCATATGATAGGTTTCAAAATCTCCTCAACATGTTGAAGTTATACAAGGCAGAAGTGTCAGTTGAGGATGCTAATTTGAAGTTTCTAAGGAGTTTGCCATCTACATGGCATGTGATTGCTACAATGATCAGAGGACAACAAGGTTTGGATGTCATGGACTTTGATGATATCTATCATCAACTGAAGGTGTATGAGCATGAGATGAGTGGTCAAACAAATTCTAAGTCTCACAGTATAGCTTTTCTATCATCTGAAAAGAAGGGCAGTACTTCTGTCAAAAGTACTGTTTCTCCTCAAAGTACTGTTTCTCAAAGTACTGCTGTTTACAACCCCCCTTCATATGCTCAGCAGGCCCCACCACCTACCACTTTGCACTCAGATGAAGTTGTGTGCTCCTTCTTTGCACAACAAGCCAGTTTACCTGTCACTTATGAAGAGGATCTAGCATAGATTGAAGAAGATGCACTTGAAGAAATTGATATCAGGTGGCAAGTTGCTATGATCACTGCAAGGATCAAAAAGTACATGAAGAAGACAGGCAAAAGCATTGATTTCAAACCAAAACAAGGAATAACTTTTGACAAATCCCAAATTGAATGCTTCAATTGTCAAAAGACTGGTCACTTTGCAAGGGAGTGCAGGTTTGCTAAGTATCAAGCAAACAGAACATCTGAGAAGCCAAAACTTGAGCTCAAAGAAATTCCAATTACTGAAACAAAGGCTTTGGTTGCTCAAGAGAAGTTATCAGAAGTTGACTGGAGTGAAGAGTTTGATGATGAACCAGTGACTTACTGTATGGTAGCAGTGGAAGATGCAGTTGAAGACACAGTGGAAGCATTGGACTGGAGCACTGCTTTTGATGAAGAAACTGAACATGCTTCTTTGGAATCTGATGATGGCTTTGGAGGATTTGATTGGAGCAAAGAAAGTGAAGATGATCCTGTTCTTCTTACTATGGTGGCTACTTCACCAACTCAGTCTCCTATCTCTGAGGTTTGTTCCAACTGTTATGATTTTTATCTAAAATTACTTAACAGTTATGTGATTGAAAGAGATAATTGTGTTAAGGCTAGATCTGAAGTGGCTGGTTATCAAATTACTTTAGAGTCTATGGAAGCTAAAATTATAACACATGAAAATAATGAAATGGCTTGGGCTGAAAAGTATGAACAACAGGATTACCAGTTAAAACTTAGTGAATGGAAACTAAACTGTAAAATTGCTGAAATTGAGAAATTAACTAAGGAGAGAGAAGATCTGTTAGAAAAGTTTGCTGCCTGGAATGAATCTGGTCTGTCCCATGTTACTTATGTTGAAAAACAAAGAAGAGCATACATTAGAACTGGATTAGGTTTTGGTATGAACTTTGATAACATAGAAGAAAAACAACCTAGTGATCAGGATGTAGGTGATTTTGAGGACATAACCACTAGTGATGATGAACTCATTAACTATGTAGATACATCTAGTAATGAGGGCTCAATAAGTGAACCACCTCCTGAGTATAAGAAAGACAAGGAATATAATGTTGTCCCACATCCCATTAGTCATCAACCCATAAGGCCTGATGTTTCTCGATTTGGAGTAGACAGTCTAGAGTTTTGGAAGAAGCTTGTTGCTCAATCTAGATCTAAAAAACCCAACGAAGCTGTTGAAAATAATGTTCAAAATCAAGCAGTACCTTTAAATCAAAGTACTGCACAACAAGCAGTACCTTCTGCAAAACCTTTTCAAAACAGTACTGCTAAACCTTTTTGGGATAATTTTAGTCAAAACAGGTTCAATCATTCACCAAGAAGGCAAAATAATTTTGGGCATAGACATAGAAGAAATCACTTTGGACATATGGGTCAAAAACTGTGTTTTGTGTGTTATAGTCCTAATCACTTAATCAAAGATTGTGATCGACACTCAGAATACCTTAGCAAATTTCCAAAGAACAGATCTGTCAACCACAAACCTAGAGAGCACAAACCAGTTTGGAATAATTCAAATAGGATTAATCACAGAAACTTCACACCAGATCACCGATACCCACATCAGAGAAGACCTTTTTCAAAACCTTCAGTATCTCAATGTACTTTCCAAAGTACTGCTCAGAAACAAGGTATTGCTCACACTATTTGGAATAGGAATCCTAGGAGATCTCACTATCAACCTAGAAGGTATTACAATTCACATATGGGATCTAGATCACAGGAACTACGTGTTAAACCAGAATGGGTTAAGAGGGAAGGTACTGCTGAGGGACACACAATACTTTCAACAAAAAGTGAATCTGATGTTTTTGTGACACAAGATAAAGCTAATAATCTTGTAAAAGAGATTTATGTTGAAAAACTAGAAATATTTGAAAATCCACATGCTAAAGATCAAAAGATAATTTTGGATCATCATTTGAAAGATAGTGGGAATTACATACTCAAAGAATTTGAGTTTGTAACTCCACAAGGGGAACACAAGTCAGTAATGGCTTGGGTTCCTAAAAATCACTAACTCTTTTCTTTGTGTGCAGGGCAACCCAGAAGAGGAGCTTAAAGATCATCTAATTGTGGATAGTGGTTGCTCTGGAAGTATGACAGGAGACAAAGAGATTCTGTCTGATTTTAGAAATATTAGTGGAGGAAGAGTTGCATTTAGGAATGATCCCAATGGAGGAAAGATTACTGGAAAAGGAACTATCAAAGCAGGGCTTATCGACTTTGAGAATGTTAGATATGTGAAGGAGCTTAAATTCAACTTGCTACCAGTCTCTCAAATTTGTGATAAAAAGCATCCTGTGTTATTCACTGACACAGAATGTCTCATCCTTTCCTCTGATTTTAAACCTGTTGATGATGACATGATAGTACTTAGAGTACCAAGGACTAATGATGTGTATAGCTTAGACATGAAGAGTCTACATTCTTATGGAAGAGCCATATGTTTGGTGGCTAAAGCAACATCTGAAGAGGCACATCAATGGCATAAAAGATTGGGCCATGTTAATTTCAAGAATATCAACAAACTGGTCAAAGGCAATCTAGTTAGAGGTTTACCTTCAAAGACTTACAAGAATGATCAATCATGCTTGGCATGCAAGAAGGGTAAACAACATAAAGCTTCCTGCAAGAAGCTTGAGGAAAGAACTATTAGAGAACCATTGGAGCTGTTACATATGGATTTATTTGGACCTGTCTCTGTGGCAAGTTTAAATAAGAAAAAGTACTGTTTTGTTTTTACAGATGATTGCAGTAGATTCAGTTGGGTTTTCTTTTTGGGTTTTATGGATGATACTTTTGATGCTATTCAGACTCTCATAATAGCTCTTGAAAACCAATTAAGACTTAAGGTTAGAGGTATTAGATGTGATAATGGAACTGAGTTCAAGAACAAGCTTATGGATGACTTTTGTGCAAATAAAGGCATAAAGAGGGAGTTTAGTATTGCTAGAACACCACAGCAAAATGGTGTTGCAGAGAGGAAGAATAGGACTTTGATTGAAGCAGCAAGGACAATGCTAGCAGATTCCCATCTACCTATTCAATTTTGGGCAGAAGCTGTAAGTACTGCATGTTATGTACTTAACAGAGTCTCTGTCACCAAACCACAAATGAAGACACCCTATGAATTGCTAATGGGCAATAAACCCAACATTCGTTTTATGAAGCCTTTTGGATGCCCTCTTACTTTTTTAAACACCATTGATAATCTGGGGAAGTTTGATGGCAAGTCTGAAGAAGGATATTTATTGGGTTATTGCACTAACAGTAAAGGCTTTAGAGTCTACAACAGAGTTACTAAGAAGATTCAAGATTGTCTTCATGTTGAGTTTTTAGAAGATCAAGACAATGAGAAAGGTAAAGGTCCTGATTTGATGTTTGATCTTGAGGTTTTAACTCCTTCAATGAATTATGTACCTGTTAGAGAAGAAAATCAACCTGTGCACAATGGAGAAGATTTACAATATGTTGTTCATGGAGTTCATATTAGACCTGATGTTGTTCATGATGAAGATCCTGTAAGTCCAAAACAAAGTACTGAAGTTCCCAAGCAAAGTATTGATTCTCCAAAACAAAGTATTGTTGCATCACAATCCTCATTATCTGCTGAGGATCAATCTATTCAAGAGGAACTTAATCAGATGCTTCTTCAAGATGTATTAGCACATTCTTACACTGATGAACAAAGGAGAGCTTATGAAGAGGCAAAGAAGAAGAACAAGACTGCAGAGTACTCTCACAGTACTTTGGACAGTACTTTTGATCAAAGTACTGCTTCACCTGTTGACAGTACTTTAGATGATTTGGATGATCCTACCATGCCTGGATTAGAAGAAACTGATGATGAGCTTGAAGATGAAGGTATTTTCTCAGATTCTAATGAAGGTGCTGATTATACTAATTTAGATGATGCATATGGAGTTCCACAGTCTCCAATCTTACGGATTCATAAGAATCATCCAACTGATCAAATCATTGGTCCATCTACTTTTGGAGTTATGACAAGACACAAAGCTAAGAGTTTCACAAAAACTCATAATGCTTTACTTAGCTTTGTCTACAAACAAAACAGGCTGAATCATAAGGGCCATCAAACCTGCCTATTTACTTGTTTTATCTCTCAAGAGGAACCCAAGAACATTGCTCAAGCTTTGACTAAAGAAAGCTGGGTTGAAGCTATGCAGGAGGAACTTCTTCAATGTAAACTTCAAGAAGTTTGGGTTTTATGTGATCTTCCAGATGGGAAGAGAGTTATTGGAACCAGATGGGTCTTCAGAGTGAAAAGAGATGAAAGAGGCAATGTTATCAAAAACAAGGCAAGGTTAGTAGCTCAAGGCTACATACAAGAAGATGGTGTAGATTATGATGAAGTATTTGCTCCTGTCGCAAGGATTGAGGCTATTAGAATATTTCTTTCTTTTGCTTCATACATGGGTTTTCAGGTTTACCAAATGGATGTCAAGAGTGCCTTTCTCTATGGCACTATTACAGAAGAGGTGTATGTGAAACAACCTCCAGGTTATAAAGATCCTAAACACCCAAACAAAGTCTACAAGGTGGTTAAGGCTCTTTATGGCCTTCATCAGGCACCTAGAGCTTGGTATGAGAGGCTCTCTACTTTCTTATTGCAACATAGATACAGGAGGGGAGCTATTGACAAGACTTTGTTTATCAAGAGAGACAAGAAGGATATCATGTTAGTTCAAGTCTATGTTGATGATATCATCTTTAGGGTTACCAAACAGTCCATGGTTAAGGAGTTTGAGCAGCTGATGCAAAAGGAATTTCAAATGAGTTCAATGAGAGAGTTAACTTTCTTTTTGGGACTTCAGGTTAAGCAGTCAAAGGAAGGAATTTTTATCAGTCAAGACAAGTATGTTACAGACATACTTAAGAAGTTTAATTTTGATGATATGAAGGCTGTTTCTACACCTATTAAATCTATCAATTCATTGGGCAAAGATGAAGATGGACAGCCTGTTGAAGTCAAGTTATACAGATCAATGATTGGCTCTCTTATGTATCTTACTGCATCAAGGCCTGATATCATGTTTGCAGTTTGTTTATGTGCAAGATATCAAGTCTCACCAAAGATCTCTCACATGAATGCAGTAAAGAGAATCTTCTGTTATTTAAAACAACAACGAAAATTAGGGTTGTGGTATCCAAAAGAGTGATCTTTTCACTTAGAAGCTTTTTCAGATAGTGATTGTGCAGGTGATAAATATGATAGAAGATCCACAACTGGTGGATGCCAATATCTTGGAAGAAGGTTAGTCTCCTGGCAATGCAAGAAGCAGACAATTGCAGCAACATCATCTACTGAAGCTGAATATGTAGCTGCTGCAAGCTGTTGTGGACAAGTTTTGTGGATGCAGAATCAACTCTTGGACTATGGGTTCAATTTCAAAAATACTCCTATCAATATTGATAATGAGAGTACCATTTGTATTGTGAAGAATTTTGTGTATCATTCCAAGACCAAGCACATTCAGATTAGGCATCACTTTATCAGAGATTGTTATGAGCACAGGCTCATTAATGTTGTTAAGGTTCACACAGATGACAATGTAGCTGACTTACTCACCAAAGGCTTTGATGTTTCAAAGATTCAATCACTTGGTGGTGAGTATTGGCATGATTAACTACTAAGCTACATTTGAGGGGAGGACTATAAGGTGTTAGTATAGTCCTGTGTATTGCTTGAGGGGAGGATAATTGTGTATACTTAGTTTCTATGGAGGCATTTGGCAAAGTACTGTTTTTCCTGAAAGTACTGCTTGGAAAGTACTGCTTTGGGAAAGTACTGCATACGTGGAAAGTACTGTTTGTCGTATTAAAGTACTGTTCCAACGGTTATATTAAGGGGTAATTAATGCTAACGGTTGTTTTATTTTGGGCAGTGATTTTTCAAATGTCACCTATAAATAACTACTTTCCGATTTTCCCTCTTATATTCATACCTTAGCATCGTTTCCATATTTCTCTCATTCTTATTCGATTTAAATTCTTATTGTGCTTACATAATCACTCATGACGAATCGACCTACTGTTTCAAAGCACAATATGATAGCCAATTTAGAAAAGACTGACGATAATGAGGCGTTTCATGATATTATTGATTATCTAACTGGGTCGCCCATTAGTTATGCTCTTTTAGTGGAGCCGGATATTATTGAGCCTTGGATTCAAGAATTTTGGGCTACTGCAAGAGAAAACATGGAGAATGAAGAATTTTATATTAGGGCTACAGTTGTTGGAAGAACTGTGAAGATTACTGAAGCATCTATTAGAGAAGATTTGTTGTTTAATGATAATTATGGTGCTATTCGTTTTGCCAAGGAATTGATTTGGGAAACTTTTGGGCATATTGGTTATGAAGGTTCTTTAACAGAACAAACATTCAGAAAACAGTTGTTTTGTCCTCAATGGAAGTTTTTAATACATGTGTTGTTACGTTGTATTAGTGCTAAAAGTACTTCTTGGGAGCAGTTTGGGTCTAATATAGCATCTGCTATGGTGGGATTAGCTACAGATCGTGTTTTTAATTTTTCAAGGCTAATTCTTGATGGCATGCTTTCTCACATCAATCATGGATCAAAATGGTTAATGTATCCCAGATTTGTACAGGTTTTTCTGAACAAACAACTTGATGATGTACCTAAGCCTACAGACTTATTGCCTGTTATTGTTCAACAATCCAAGATTTTTACTTTTATGGCTAGAAGAAGTGATCTATTTAGAGGTCCAGATACACCATTAACTACTTCTATGATGGAAGTTGTTCAGGCTGTTAGAGCTGATGATGCAGATGATGCAGCAAGTGAAAGTACTGCATCTGAAGGAACTGCACCTGCAGGTACTGCATCTGAAGGTACTGCATCTGCTAGTACTGCTTCTCAAGAAGGTACTGCATCCCACAGGGTACTGTTTCCCCAATCCCTGAGGTTCAAGAAGAAGTTGTAAGCTCACCTTCTCCATCTCCACCACGATCTGTTCCTGTTTCTCAATCAGAGGAACATTCACATATTCAAGGTGAAGATCCACATACTATACCTCGTGAAGGTTTATCTTTGGATAATTATGCTTTGACAAGGGAGATAGTTAAGTTGCAAAAGACTACTAAGGTTCAAGCTAAGCAACTAAAGAAATTGAAGATAAAATTTAGAAGGCTTAAAACTTTTGTCTGGCCTTTGATTAAAGAATTTCGTATCTGGGTCAAATCAAAGAAGAAAGCACAAAGGCAGTCCAAGACAAGTAAACACCAAAAGGTTCATAAACCATCTTCTGTCAACTTGGGGAGGAATTTAGAAGAACAGAAATTGAAAGAAGATATGGTTAAAGAGAATGAACCTGAAAGTTCTAAAAAGTCTGAAGAAAAGATCATTCAAGATACTGATGAGCAAGTTCAAGTTCAAAGTACTGTTGATGATCAAGGTACTGAACATCAAAGTACTGGTTTTCATGATACTTTCAGACAAGAGGTAATAACTCCAAGAGTATTAGACTTTGATGAGGAAGCTGGTCCTTGAACAACTTTACATGAAGAAGTTGTTGGTCCCTCAACTGTTTTTCAAGAGGAGGAAGCTATTCTCAAACCTATTCATTCTGCAAGTGATGATGAGTTCATTGCTACAATTCTTGGAGATTTATCACAACCAAGAGGAGGAGTTAGTATTCGAGATGTACAAGAAGAAGAACAACAAAGAACTTCTCAACCTGAAATTGATCCTAAGGATAAAGGGAAGGGTGTTTTGGTAGAAGTTAAGAAGAAGAAACCAACTTTAGCACAGTTAAGAGCTGCTCAAGATGCTTTGAATGAACAAGCAGCTAGAAAGATTCAAGAAGAGTTAAATGCTAAAGATAGAGAAGCTCAGGAAGCTCAAGAAGCTTAGAATAGAGAAGCAGCTTAAAAGGTACAAGATGAATTAGATGCTGAAGCTGCTGAACCATTACAGTCACCTGTTCCTGTTAGATTTATGCCAAGAAGACTTAATAAAGCTAAAGACAGAAATGCTATGATGGCTTATCTGAAAAGTCAAGGGTATAAAGGATTGCAGAAGTTTAATTATTTTGAGATGAAAAGATTATATGATGCTGCTAGGGAGGATTATAAGAAGGATGTTGCAGGCATTAAAGATTTTAGAGAAGAAGCTACTTGGACTGAAGCTGAAAGAAAGAAGAGTTTGAAAAGAAAAAGGAAAACTGAAGTTACAGATGTTCAGTTCTCAAAGAAAGAAAAAGTTGAATTAAGATCTGAGACTAGTGATGAATTAAGGAATTATCTCAGAGTAGTAGATTTTGATTATTCAAAAGAAGATAATGACATGAAGATGAACAGATCAAAGATTAGTGTTTTTGAAGTTGTGAAATCCAAGGATGGAGATTACACGATCTTTCATAAAGAAGATGAAAGCTTCAAAGTTTTCAAAAGGCTATGGGACTTACTGCACATTATAGATAGAGTAGACCTATTCTATTTATATCATGTGGTGAAAGCTTACTTTGAACATAATCCATTAGAAGGGATTGGTTTAGTTTTACATGGTGATCTCATAACTGCATGGGAAACTGAAGAAGAGAGCACTGATGATGTTTGGAAGAATCAAGAAAGCTGGGAAATTGTTTGTTGGAGATTCTTTGAAGAGTCTGGAGTTCATGTTTTAGAGTTGGAAAATGGAACAATGATACACATGTTTGCAGAAAGAAGATACCCTCTTAGAGTTGAACTCATGAGAAGAATGCTAGAGAATGGAATGGAAGTAGAAGAGGATAATGAAACTGCTTGCATGGTTATCAACTTGTTTATCAACTGGACTACTATTGCTGAGGATGATCAATAACTGATATGAATTTTATTTGAATAAATACTTTTTGATATATCAGTACTTTTATTCAAAGTACTGTTGATCAGACAGTGTTAGGAATTAGAAATTCCAGGTATTAAAGAGTCGGTCACCTCAAGTATATGTAATCGTTAGAAAGCTCGTAGTCGTAGTTCTTTTAAGTTAAGTAGTATTTAGCTAAGTAACACCATGGAGGACGGACGGGTCTTTACCCACTGTATGCCTGATCCACAGCCCGATGTGTGGCATTTTATGTAAGACTATAAATACTCTCTACCTCCCAAGGTAGAGAGTTGGAGCTCATAATAATATCTTTCACTTTCTCTCACTAAGTTCCCTAAACCTCTAACTTTCTCTCTCTAGAATTCCATTCATACGCCACTTTGTGTTATGGTTTGATGTGTATGTGAAAACTAATATCCTACAATTGGTATCAAGAGCCATGGTTAGATCATACCGTGCACATCTTTGGATTTATAGTGGTTTTTAGGTGGTTTTTGAGTTTGAAAAAGTTTAGTGGTTTGTGTATCATTTGGTTGATTTCTTGTGTTAAAGCTTGGATTTTGTTAGTACTTTTATGTTTAGAATCATCACAAGTGTTTAGGTTTTCATTTGGTAAGCTTGAATCATCTTGGTTGGGTTGTTTTTGGATTGAAAAGTGATGTTTATGTGGTTTTTCTTGCTAGCGACTTGATATACGGATCTTTTTCTTCGTAGCGACTTGCTTCACAATTTTGTAGCGAGTTACAGTTTTGGAGCTAGCGACTTAGACCTAGCGATTAACAGTACAAGTAGTGGACTCTCCACTACGGGTAGCGACTTGGTGGTAGCGACTTGGTCTGTAGCGAGTTGCTCTTTAGCGACTTGAATCTTTAGCGACTTGAGTAGCGAATTGCTGCCAAAATTTTGCTAGCGACTTGAGGCTTAGCGAGTTACTACTTAGCGACTTACATTTGCCTAGCGACTTGGGACTTTAGCGACTTGGGGGTGTAGCGAATTAGGTGTTAGCGACTTGGTGCATTATCTTCTAGCGACTTGGGTGATTGTTTACGGTTTTCTCTTGATTTAGTAAAATCCCGTGAAAGAATCTATTTCCCGGTTTAATCATAGAGTTATAAAATCCCGTATAATCTGTTAACATGTCTACCAACGTTCCTACTATCATCTCCACTGTTGCCGAGGATGTTCAAGCAGCTGGTTTAGATACTCGTCCACCCATGCTTGACAGAACTGACTACGATTCTTGGGCTCAACGAATCAGATTGTACTGCCTTGGAAAAGAAATTTGTGTCAACATTCTCAAATCCATTGATGAAGGACCGTATCGAGTTGAGACGACTAGAGATGTACTTGATACTACTGAAGATGGAACTCTGATTTACGGAATGGACAGACCAAAGATGTATGATGAGCTTGATGATAAGGAGAAAAAGAGATTCGATGCTGATATCAGGGCTTCGAACATTGTTCTTCAAGGTCTTCCTAAAGACATCTACAAGCTGATCAATCACAACACCGAAGCAAAGGCAGTATGGGATAATGTCAAGATGCTTCTCTCAGGTTCAGAATTAACTATGGAAGACAAAGAATCACAACTCTATGACGAATTTGAACACTTCAAGATGAAACCAGATGAGAGTGTCTATGAGTACTATGTGAGATTTCATAAGTTGGTGAATGACATGAGGAACATCAGAATGACTATGCCTAACATTCAGCTGAACTCTAAATTTGTGAACAACATGAATCCCGAATGGCACAAGTTTGTCACCTCTGTGAAGCTCACTAAAGGATTGAAGAATACAAACTATGAGCAACTTTATGCCTTCCTTCTTCAGAATGAGAGACATGCCATGTTTGAAAAGATGATTCTTAATCAGTTCAAAACCAACCAGGGAGAGACTAGCTCATCTAATGACTCAACTGCCTTCTACTCAAACATCGGAATCACAACCAAAGCCTCACAAGTCATACCCATGGGTAATGGAAATCACAAACTCATTACTGATCCTATGTTCAAACAAGCTGATGCTGATGCACACGTGGGTAACATCATTAATCAACTAGCTCTTTTGATTAGTCAAAACATGAATTCTCTCCCACAAACCAACAACAACCTCAGAACAGCATCTAACCCACACAATCAAGCTACTGTTAAAGATGGGAGGATCGTGGTGCAACCAGTTCAGGAAAGACAGTATGATCAGGGAAGAGGTGGAGCTGGTAGAGGTTATGTTGGTAATCAGAATCGAGGAAGGAATGGTAATCAAGGTCAAGCTAAGCCGATCAAATGTTATAACTATGGTGGTGAGGGACACATTGCAAGGAACTGTACATCTCCAAAGCGTCCACAGAATGCTGATTAATTCAGAGATAAGATGCTGCTTGTACAAGCTCAGGATAATGGTGCTGCTTTGGATGAAGAGGAATTGTTGTTTCTAGCTGAGGGCAATGCCAAGACCTATGATGCAGATGTGGATGAGCAGCCTATTCAGGAGATAGGTCACAATCATCAGAATGCCTTTCAAGTCGCTGATTGTGATGCATACGACTCTGATGTGGATGATGGACCTACTGCACACACAATCTTTATGGCTAGCATTTCTCCAATGGTTTCTCCCGAGGTCTCCTCTTCACCACAAGCTGGCCCATTCAAAGACAAACTCATCTCAGAGGTACTAAAACTATACGATGATGTTGATGTGCAAAAGATGCATGACAAAGTACTATCAACTGAAACTATTGAATCAAATATTGAAAATATGGGTAATATCAATGTTGTCCCATATGATCAATATGTGAAACAAAGTGAAAGAGAAGTTGTACCAAGTGATGCATCTCCTGCAGTCAACAATGACTATATTTTTTATGAATACACTGCCTGTGCCCCTGATGAGTCTGTAATTTCTGAACTAAATGCCTATAAAGAACGTGTTGCTATTTATGAACAACGCGCAAAATTTGAGTTGACCACTCGTGAGCAGGAAATGGATGACCAAGTGCGTACAGTCATTAGAAAAAGTAATTTTAGAGAAGAAGTATTGAAACAAGAGTTAAATTCCTTGCAAGAAAAGCTTTCTAAAACAGCTAAGCAAAAACAAGAACTTCAAGAAAATGTGAAAATGCTTAAGCAAGAATTTAATGCAAAGGAATCAAAACTCTTGAGAGACTTTTCTAATCTGAAAACTTTGAAAAACAAATTTGAAAACAAGTTGTACATACAAGGAAACACCATTCAGACTGCTCACATGATCACTAAGCATACAGTTCTAAGCGATAAGCATAGTATTCCCATTATAGATAAACCCAACCCTGAGTACGGAAAGATAGCAAAAGCAGCTCAAAGTGTGATCTATGATGGCAATGAGATTCTTAAACCTAGACAAAAACCTAGTTGCGTTGAGTGCACTGAGGATGATAAGAAACTAGATGAAATCACTAGGGAGAAGATGAATAAGAAACTAAATGACCCTAAATGCAAAGAGAAAAAAGTAATTATCACTCCTCATGACTACAAGAAGGAAAACTGGATTTCCTTGAACAAGTTTAAGCCTCAGACATTGCTGACTCCCGAACAAGTTTTCTGGAAAATGGATTTAGATAAGCAGAAAGCTGAAAATATTGTTGAAACAAACCCTCCCCTTTGGAAAATGCCTAGAGCAACTGTGTATCCTCCTAATACACCAATGCATCTTGTTCCGAGAACAATTGCCACTAAAAGCAAGACCTTAATTAGCCAATATGTTATATTCCAACTATTTGTTGATTTTGAGAAAACTTGCAAGAAAAGGATCACACCTACTGGTATAACTGAAGGAGAAAGGGGTTTTGAGCAAATGAAAGAATGTTATTTAACTGAGGTCATGCTTAAACTTCTAAAAGATCACTTTGAGAGTCTTAAAAAGGGGATAGAAACTGATATTAAGGGAATGGAAAAGGAATTTGATGCAATGATAGTTGAAGTTAGTGACTATGAGCATGCACTAAAATATAATGAGATTGAGAGGAAGAACTTGCATACATTAAATGAGACTCTTATTACTGAATGTGTTGCTCAAGATATGTTTTTCACTGCTTCAAATTGCTCTATTAATGCTTCCCAATTTCATGAACTATCTGTTGCCCTGAAAGTCTCCCATGATCGTGTCATTGAGCTTGAAAAAACTAATTCTAAACTAAACGAGAAAATTGAACTGGATGATCACGACAATTTGGTTAAACATTTTTCTAAACTAGAAGTTGAGCATTTTAATTTACAACTAAAATATCAACATCTTAAAGAAAATGTCAAAACTTCAAATATCAAGACATCCTCAGATGCTCCAGAGTTTGATGCAGTTTTTCAAATTAACAAACGTGATGAACAGATTCAAGCTCATTGCAACACGATCAGAAAGTTGAAAGCCCAAATCTCTCAATTAAAGGGTTAAACGAACAATATGACAGGCTCCCAAATGCCTCCTCCTTTAGACTCTCAGAATTCTCAAACGTTTCATCTTCAAAACCTAGTAAATGCATTACAAAAAGAAAATGAAAGCTTTCTAGAAGAAAATGAAAAAGTTAAACGTCATTTCAATGAGTTATTTGAATCAATAAAGGTCACTCGTAACAAAAATAACGAACAAATAGCTTCATTGCAAAAGGAAATTGAGAATCTGAAGAGTCAGGTAAAAGGGAAAATGCCTATGTCCAATGGGGAGAATGGTGTATCAAAGGTTCACTCTTGTAATAAATATGCTTTGTCTGTGAAATATGTCCCTCCTCATCTCAGGAACAACAAACTTGCTGTTCAAACATACTTCTCATCCCTTAAGGATTGCCTAGAATGTCTGCGTGAGATTGTTGAAGAGGATAAGTTAGAGAAACCTCATGATAATGCAATTGGACATGCATGCTTATATGCCAAACGATCTCAAGAAATCCTAGAATGCTTGATCACAATATGCCCAAAGTCCTTAGGTGAGAGAGTTAATCCCTTGATTCTATGTTCGATGCCTAATGCCAAGTATGATATTCATTCGATGCCCAATGTCTTGAATGTGAACCTTAGTGTGCCTTTAAGTAGTTCAGATTCCAGATCTGTCAATGCTATGAAAGAGAACTCAAGTGTGCCTTCTAGGAGTACAAATCCCAGCACTTCTAGTTTTAAGAAAGTGAACCTTAGTGTGCCTGAATGTAGTTCAGATCCCAGCACATCTAAACAGGTGATGCAAAGAGTAGTAAAACCAACTAATGTTCCCATTCCCTCTACAGGAATAATCAGTGACATTAAAGGGAGCAGGTCAAAGTCTCAAGACAATACAAGGAATGATAGGACCTCGCAAGCTAAGAATGTGCACTGGAAAAGAGTAGAAGAACAATCTAGGAACTTTAAGTTTGGACCGAATAAAACGAATCGTGTTGATTCTAGTATTAGCCATAGGCGTACTGTAATTAATTCGAATTCTGATACTATTTGCAAACCTTGTATTGATGTCTGCTTGAATTCTGTTTCTAATCATGAATGTGGTGTTAATGTTCTGCCTAATGATGTTAATTGTCCAGTTAATATTGTTAATGCTAAAATTCATGCTAAGAAGGCTAAAAGGCAAAAACGAAAGAAAGTTAGAAAACAGTGGAAACCCACAGGAAGAACATTCAGTAAAATAGGCTATTATTGGTTACCTGTTGGTCATAAGACTAATCAGACAATGCCCACTAGAAAATGGATGCCTACTGGTTGAATTATTCCCTTAAGAAGTGAGCACACTGTGAACAGGGCTAATACAGACACTAGTACTGCATCTATTCACAATGATTCCATTGCCTTATCTTCTGATATGAATGCTTATATTTCTGATGTGGGTGTTCCAACCATTGTTACTAACCAAATGGAACCCATTCTTGAATGGGGATCACAATTATCCAGTTATCCATTCTTGTCTGTGTTCAACTGCAGATCGTTCAAATCGTTCTGAGGTACCTGGACTCAAGCTGTTCCAAGCATATGACTGGCGACCGGTCACGGCTCATGAACTTCGTGAGCAAATTCATCGGGACAGTTAGATTCGGGAATGATCATTTCGGTGCTATCATGGGTTATGGAGACTATGTTGTTGGCAAAAGTGTTATCTCCAGGGTTTACTATGTAGAAGGTCTTGGTCACAACTTGTTCTTTGTTGGTCAATTCTGCGATTCAGACCTAGAAGTAGCCTTCAGAAAACATACCTGATTCGTTAGAGAACTTGATGGTAAGGAACTGTTAAGAGGTTCACGTGGTTCAAATCTATACACCATCTCTATCGAAGATATGATGAAGTCTTCTCCAATTTGCTTGCTGTCAAAGGCTTCTAAAACAAAGTCATGGTTATGGCATCGTCGTCTCAATCACCTGAACTTCAGCACCATCAATGATCTCACCAGAAAGGACTTAGTTGTAGGTTTACCTAGACTCAAGTACGAAAAGGATCATCTTTGTTCAACATGTCAATTGGGAAAAAGCAAGAAATATGCCCATAAACCCAAACCTACCAACTCTGTCACAGAAGTTCTTCATATGATTCATATGGATTTATATGGACCAATGAGGGTGCATAATATATTTGGGAAGAAATATGTGTTAGTTGTGGTTGATGATTACTCTAGATTCACCTGGGTCAAGTTCTTAAGGACAAAGGATGAAACTCCTGATATCATCATCAAGCTCATCAAACAGCTGCAGGTTCGACTTAACAAAACCGTCAGAATTATCAGAACAGACAATGGAACTGAGTTTGTCAACAAACAACTTAGTGAATTTTATGAAAGCATTGGAATCAGCCATCAAAGAAGTGTTCCACGAACTCCTCAACAGAACGGTGTAGTTGAAAGACGAAATCGAACTCTTGTAGAAGCCGCTAGAACAATGCTGATTTTCTCAAAGGTTCCAATGTTTCTCTGGGCTGAAGCTATTGCCACTGCATGCTACACACAAAATCGTTCCCTGATTCACACTGTTCATGGAAAAACTCCATATGAACTTGTCCACAACAGAAAACCTAATCTCTCTTTCCTTCGTGTGTTTGGTGCATTGTGTTATCCAACTAATGAGGGTCAAGACTTAGGCAAACTTAGGGCTAAAGCTGACATTGGAGTATTTGTAGGATATGCACCAAACAAAAAGGGATACCGAATCTACAACAAAAGAACCCGAAATATCATGGAAACAATTCACGTTACGTTTGATGAGCTGACCGGTCAAATGGCTCCTGGACAATCCAGTTCAGGACCCGCACTTCAAAACAGTCCCATTGGTTCATCTCTTGTTCGAAACTCCTCTCATGAAACTCCATATGTACCTCCATCTGAAGATGATTTAAAGAAATTGTTTGATCCTATGTTTGATGAACTTTATGATCCAAGTACTAATGAGGTATCGATCCCTACAATAGAGGCTGCTCATATTCCTGTGAATGAAGTCAATCCCTCAGTCTCAATATCTTTAAGTCAAGAAGCGCCTACTGCTGATCCTTCAGTCTCATCAACAAATCATCATTCTTCAAATGTACATCATGGAACTGTTTCTGGCATCAATGATGAAGTTAATCCCTTTGCTACTCCTGAAGATGCTCCATTTGAAAACATATTTGCTCCTGAATCATCATCAGAATCATCTTCTTCAGGAGACATCGACTCTGCTACCTCAGTCCCTCAACAACTGCCACATGAACACCTTAGAAAATGGACTCACGATCATCCACTTGACAACATCATTGGAAATCCCTCTCGTCCTGTATCAACACGGAAACAACTTGCTACCGATGCCTTATGGTGCTTCTTCAACTCCGTACTATCTAAGATCGAACCAAAAGATGTTAAAACCGCCATGAATGAAGATAGTTGGTTCAATGCCATGCAAGATGAAATTCATGAGTTTGATCGACTTGATGTATGGGAGTTAGTACCTGCCCCAGACTGTGCAATGATTATTGCTCTTAAATGGATCTTCAAAGTAAAACTTGATGAGCATGGTGATGTGTTGAAGAACAAGGCTTGATTAGTTGCTAAAGGATACCGTCAAGAGGAGGGTATTGAGTTTGAAGAATCTTTTGCTCCAGTTTCTCGAATCGAGGAAATCAGAATTTTTCTGGCTAATGCTGCTAGTAAGAACATGGTAGTCTATCAGATGGATGTGAAGACAGCATTCCTGAACGGAGACCTTAAAGAAGTCGTCTACGTCAGCCAACCTGAAGGATTTGTGAATCAAGAGCATCCTACTCACGTTTATCGTTTGAAGAAGGCTCTTTACGGTTTAAAGCAAGCTCCAAGGGCATGATATGATACACTGTCAAAGTTTCTTCTATCTACCGGATTTAGCAATGGAGCAGTTGATCCAACATTGTTCACCAGGAAGTCAGGCAAACATTTAATTCATGTTCAAATTTATGTTGATGATATTATCTTTGCCTCGACTGACCCCAATGAATGTGACCGTTTTTCAAATGAAATGAGTTCAAAATTTCAAATGTCAATGATGGGACAAATGTCATTTTTCTTGGGATTACAAATTTCACAAAGTCCCAGAGGCATTTTCATAAATCAATCTAAATATGCAACTGAGATCTTAAAGAAATTTGGATTTGATTCAAGTGACCCTGTCGACACTCCCATGATTGATCGAACCAAACTAGATGAGGACCACTCAGGGATCATGATTGACCAAACGAAATATCGTAGTATGATTGGATCCCTGATGTACCTCACTGCTAGTAGACCAGACATCTTGTTCGCTGTTTGCATGTGTGCTAGATACCAGGCTAAGCCTACTAAAAAGCACCTTGAAGCGGTTAAACGGGTCTTTCGGTATCTCCAAGGAACCATCAATATGGGTCTCTGGTACCCGAAGGACACCGGTATGTCACTAACAGCCTATGCAGATGCTGATCATGCAGGGTGTCAAGATACTCGTCGAAGTACGTCTGGAGGTGCTCAGTTTTTGGGTGATAAGCTTGTGAGCTGGTCTTCAAAGAAGTAAACGAGTACTTGTATTTCCTCTACAGAGGCTGAATACATAGCCATGTCATCTTGTTGTGCTCAAATCTTATGGATGAGATCTCAATTATCTGACTATGGCTTTGAATTCAACAAAATCCCTCTGTACTGTGATAATAAAAGTGCTATTGCTCTCTCATGCAACAACGTTCAACACTCAAGAGCAAAGCATATCGACATTCTACATCATTTCATCAGGGAACAAGTGGAAAAAGGTGTGGTGGAACTCTATTTTGTGAGGTCTGAATACCAGTTAGCAGACATCTTCACCAAAGCTCTTCCAAGAGAACGTTTTGAGTTTATTCATCCACGACTTGGCTTGAAAAGCCTTCAACCAGAAACACTCAAACGTCTTCAGGAGGAAGACGAGGAGTAAAAGGTTTCCTTCATCTATCTCTTGTAAATATTTATTCGAAAAACAAAATACAAAATTATAAAACTTTCAAAATCCATAAAAATCTGAAAAAATTCGAAAAATCTTCAAAAAATATTGTCATTTTGTCATGTTTTTATCGGTTCGACAATATCTACGGTCTTTGTGCTGTCATTCAAAGAATGACACGGGACTTTAGATGTTGTTCGAATTTTTATATAAAAAAAAAAAAAAAAAAAAAAAAAAATCAAAAAATAAAAAAAAAATATTTTTGGGAGAAAGAGAAACAATGGCTTACTGTCATTTCAGGCAGTAACCCGCTTTTCAAAGAAAGAACAGAGCCATACTTTACCATGTTTTCAAAATTCCATGCTCTGATTCTATAAATATTTATCTGCTGAAAACTAACTGCTTTGAAAAATAACTCGGTCTCTATTTTTGATAATCATCAGGACTTATTTGTCAAAATCTCTATCTCTCAATCAACAACCTATGTCATTTATTGAGGGGGAGAATGATTTCAATTAAATTAAAAAGTTATTTGGCATTAAATTGTTTTCAAAAGATGTACATGCATGTTTTATCAATGGAGTTTAAAGTCTTAAAATCCGATCCTTATCAGTTAAAAACGCTTTCATAATCAAGTCACAATTCTCCTTAAAAGCTTTCAAAATCAATTTAAATCTATAAGAGATCACAAATCTCAAATGATTTGATAATTGTGATCGGGGGAGAATTTGTGATTTAAATTGGACTTAAACTGAGGAGTCGGTAAATGGTTTTACAAGGATGTACATGTTATCCTCCCCGCATGTGACAAACGATTTCAAATTTTCCATTCACATGTTGAGGGGGAGCATCTATCTTACACCTATGACTTGAAACGTGATCATTTATGTCAATGTGCAGGTTCCCTCTAGTATGTGCAAAACTCCTTTCAAACATCGAGGCACATATTGAGGGGGAGCAAATTTATGGAAACCTCATCCTTCCCGGAAATGCTATATCTACTTGATTTGATCAAGGAAGTGATGGTGATATCTTTTAGAAAAATGGTAATCAAAGAAGTAATTTCTTCCTCTTGCCTCCGTGTGCAAAACGATTTCAAGCATTTGATGCACATGTTGAGGGGGAGCACTTATTCTAAAAATATCAAAAACAATTCAGGTACAAAATGTTTTGATAATATATCACAAGTATCTGGATTGATTTTCAAATGGTTTTCAATTGATTCCAATGGCAGATGAACAATACCAAAATAGACCGACCAACTTTACTTTATGTACGGTGATATAAGGATGATAAGGTTAGGTATTGGTTCCCATGATCCGCCAGAACCGGAGGGATCTACCCAGGGACAATCCACTAGTTAGTGTAGAAGTCCTTAGGTATGATGATAAAAGGAGAAAAGTGAGATATGGGAAGAGTGCGGACTGAGATAGAGCAAGTACTGGAACAAACCCAACAAGGTTCTTGCTATGAAGTCTCGGTAAGCACTGAAGGGGTCGAAGAATTAAAAAGAATTGAATGAGAAAAGGGTGAAAACAAATAGCCCTCCATTTATTCAACCTTAGGGAAGAAACCGGGTTCAATTCATATGCTACTGATGGTAACATCGGTATTGAAGACAAGACGTCATGGACCCAGTGACGCACTGCACTTCAACTTTCCAAACCACTCAAGTTCCTCTTAAAAGGACTTGTTTCATTCTCACGGGGAACCGACATTATCTATCGACTTTCTCTTAGAGATTGTTGATATTGAAGAAGGAGACCCTCTCCCTAGTCTCCGGCACAGGATCCAAATATGCACATATTGAGTCTAGAGCCACGAGATCATCAATAAATCTCATTAGGACACTTTCAATGAAGACTCTCTGTTTCACACAATGTGGAAAGAGAGATTATATCTTGAGTCCTATGCATTATCCTTGTGGTATTGTCAGAACATCTGAGTGATGTGTATACATATTCACAATGAAGATGGAAAGCCTTCTGGAGCCAACATCAAACAAGCTCCTGGTAGGTGGCATGTGAGATCTATTACATAGATCAACCATGTGACAACTGAACATAAACAATGGGGCGATTCAATCTCTTGAATCAATCCTGGTTCAGGTTATGGATTGACGGATACCTTTGAAAAACCGGTCTTTGTGCTTAACAACTCTTTTCTTTAGCACATCGACCGTGTACTCATTTTTCAAACCAAAAGGTGTTTTTATGATTGATAATTGATTTTCAATAAAACCTTCGTTGTATTGCAAAAACAATTTCTATTGAGCAATACACGATTGTTCTTCAAATCTCTTTTCATCAATCAGTGGACTTAAAATTCGCTGGTTCACTCACTCCGTGTTGTCTTCTTTGAGATGTTCCGGTTTGAGAACAGCTAGAGCAGCTGCGAAACCCTGTCAAGGAAATTCTTCGGAATTATACCTGATCACAGGCAGTACATGTACTGATCAACGGGGAACCGTGGGCCGTGTACCTCAATTCAACGAAAGTGATCAAAGACACTTTCGTGTGATTTATTGCTAACTGTTGTATGCAGGTACACCCGACGTTTGCAGCTGATCAGAATGAAGCGGTCAATCCATAGCCGCATGCTCACTTAACACATTCATCTCAAAAGAAATCATGATTAGTGCATCAATGACTCTGATATTTTCACTCCATGCTTCTGCTACACTGCTGCCAATATCATGAATCAACTAAAGCTTCCGCTACTCTGATGAGAAGATATCATGATCCAGAATGTGAGCATGTCGGTCCTAAAGTCACAACATCACATAATACCAACACCACAAAGGATGTCTCAGAGATTTTTTGATAGCTGATGATCTCAAAAGATGGCTCAAAATTATTATCACGTGGATCAGTAAAAGACCTCCACTTGGAGTAACCAAACATGCAATGTGAAGAATCAATGACTACGAGCTTAGGAGCAAAGGACTACATCAAGAATGCAAGAACAATTGTTAATGTAATATCTATTTGTATTCAATGTAATTTTGGTACATGATTGAGGTGACCTCCCTTAGGGGGAGATTGTTAGGAATTAGAAATTCCAGGTATTAAAGAGTCGGTCACCTCAAGTATATGTAATCGTTAGAAAGCTCGTAGTCGTAGTTCTTTTAAGTTAAGTAGTATTTAGCTAAGTAACACCGTGGAGGACGGACGGGTCTTTACCCACTATATATACCTGATCCACAGCCCGATGTGTGGCGTTTTATGTAAGACTATAAATACTCTCTACCTCCCAAGGTAGAGAGTTGGAGCTCATAATAATATCTTTCACTTTCTCTCACTAAGTTCCCTAAACCTCTAACTTTCTCTCTCTAGAATTCCATTCATACGCCACTTTGTGTTATGGTTTGATGTGTATGTGAAAACTAATATCCTACAGACAGTACTTTCATCAAAGTACTATTTGCAGAAATAAACCAGTTAAAAGAATTTTAAAAGAAACCGTTTGCTAAGTAATAAATGTTTTAAAGGTTGAATAAATGGTTTTTGTGATGATAACATAAATAGGTTATCAATCCACCATGGTTACCAAAGGATTGGCTAATCCATGAGCAAACAGATCTGGTAAAGATATATCAAATCCGTTTTTAGTTGACAACTTGCTAATAAGTTGGATGGTAATCAACTCACCATATCAGTAATGTAAAGAGTTGGCTAGCCCACAAGAAAATGGCTTGTGGTAAAGGCTGTGGAAAAACCATTATTGGTAATTAGTTCACCATTAGATAGAAGAACTAACTAGTCCAGAAGGGTACAACTTTTGGTAAAGACAAAACAAATCTGTTGATAGCTGATGATTTGCTAAAAATCATATGGTTATCAATGTACCATGGTCTTACACACCAAAACATTCGGCTACTCCATAGTTAATGGCTTTGGTAAAGAGACTAAAATCCATTAATTTTCAATGATTCACCTCTCACAGGAGTTAACACACCTGGAAGTGATGAGAATAGTATCCAACTTTAAACAGAATTAATGTACAAAATTGTCATATGTTGCTGTGATACTGAAAAGGTGGAGCTTGCTGGATGCTGCTGTAAAAGAATAATTATTAGAGATACTTTGACAAGCACAGACATTACAGAGATACAATCCAAAGACTAAGAAACAATCTGTCCTTAAAGATGAAGTTGTTAAAGATATATTCACAAAAGGGAACTTGAAGTCAAGCAAGTAGAATTCAAGTTAGGGGAGGATTGTTGGGATATGAAAGTGCTGAAGATATGAAAGTACTGAAGAGATAAAAGTACTGTAAGTTGTAAAGTACTGGAAAACGTCAAAGAGTCAAAGTACTGCTAAAGACAAAGTCAAAGTACTGCACTATGAAGTCAAAGTACTGCAAGAACAAAGAACTGTTATATTCGTTTATGGAAAGTATTGTATTCTATGTTTAGTTTACTTGTCGTACAAGAATATAAATTGTAAACCGACTAGGATATCCTTGAGCCTTTAAAAGGACTCCTAGATTGGCATTAGAGGTACGAGTTTATGAGTTTTAGAGATGAAGGTATTTTCTCAGATTCTAATGAAGGTGCTGATTATACTAATTTGGATGATGCATATGGAGTTCCACAGTCTCCAATCTTACGGATTCATATGAAAGATAATAAGTGGTGGAACAAGTGGTATCCAACAAGTGGTATCAGAGCTTGTGTGGAAACTCTGACTAGGAAGAAACCCTACTTCAACAATATTCAAGATGTCGACTAAAGCTGTTCCACCACCCTCAATCACCTCACTCAGAATTCCAATAATCAAGAAGGGAGAATATGATCTCTGATGCATGAAGATGAGGTAGTATATTGCCATTACAGACCATGCACTATGGAATGTAATTGTGAATGGGAATGAAGTAGTTCCAGAACCTATTAATATTCCTGGACAACCTATAGCACCAAAGGCAGTCTTACCAACAGCAACCCTAAGGAATCAAGAAAAGGCACTAAACATTCTCTTATCTGCCATTCCAGATGGTCATCTTCTCAAATTTCATGATGCTAAAGATGCTAAGCAGCTCTGGGCTGCTCTCAAGACTAGATTTGGAGGGAATGAAGCCTCTAAGAAGATGCACAGAAATTTGCTGAAGCAACAGTTTGAAACTTTCACAGTAGGTGAAAGAGAGAGTCTTGATGCTGCATATGATAGGTTTCAAAATCTCCTCAACATGTTGGAGTTATACAAGGCAGAAGTGTCAGTTGAGGATGCTAATTTGAAGTTTCTAAGGAGTTTTCCATCTACATGGCATGTGATTGCTACAATGATCAGAGGACAACAAGGTTTGGATGTCATGGACTTTGATGATCTCTATCATCAACTGAAGGTGTATGAGCATGAGATGAGTGGTCAAACAAATTCTAAGTCTCATAGTATAGCTTTTCTATCATCTAAAAAGAAGGGCAGTACTTCTGTCAAAAGTACTGTTTCTCCTCAAAGTACTGTTTCTCAAAGTACTGCTGTTTACAACCCCCCTTCATATGCTCAGCAAGCCCCACCACCTACCACTTTGCACTCAGATGAAGTTGTGTGCTCCTTCTTTGCACAACAAGCCAGTTTACCTGTCACTTATGAAGAGGATCTAACACAGATTGAAGAAGATGCACTTGAAGAAATTGATATCAGGTGGCAAGTTACTATGATCACTGCAAGGATCAAAAAGTACATGAAGAAGACAGGCAAAAGCATTGATTTCAAACCAAAACAAGGAATAACTTTTGACAAATCCCAAATTGAATGCTTTAATTGTCAAAAGACTGGTCACTTTGCAAGGGAGTGCAGGTTTGCTAAGTATCAAGCAAACAGAACATCTGAGAAGCCAAAACTTGAGCTCAAAGAAATTCCAATTACTGAAACAAAGGCTTTGGTTGCTCAAGATAAGTTATCAGAAGTTGACTGGAGTGAAGAGTTTGATGATGAACCAGTGACTTACTGTATGGTAGCAGTGGAAGATGCAGTTGAAGACACAGTGGAAGCATTGGACTGGAGCACTGCTTTTGATGAAGAAACTGAACATGCTGCTTTGGAATCTGATGATGGCTTTGGAGGATTTGATTGGAGCAAAGAAAGTGAAGATGATCCTGTTCTTCTTGCTATGGTGGCTACTTCACCAACTCAGTCTCCTATCTCTGAGGTTTGTTCCAACTGTTATGATTTTTATCTAAAATTACTTAACAGTTATGTGATTGAAAGAGATAATTGTGTTAAGGCTAGATCTGAAGTGGCCGGTTATCAAATTACTTTAGAGTCTATGGAAGCTAAAATTATAACACATGAAAATAATGAAATGGCTTGGGCTGAAAAGTATGAACAACAGGATTACCAGTTAAAACTTAGTGAATGGAAACTAAACTGTAAAATTGCTGAAATTGAGAAATTAACTAAGGAGAGAGATGATCTGTTAGAAAAGTTTGCTGCCTGGAATGAATCTGGTCTGTCCCATGTTACTTATGTTGAAAAACAAAGAAGAGCATACATTAGAACTGGATTAGGTTTTGGTATGAACTTTGATAACATAGAAGAAAAACAACCTAGTGATCAGGATGTAGGTGATTTTGAGGACATAACCACTAGTGATGATGAACTCATTAACTATGTAGATACATCTAGTAATGAGGGCTCAATAAGTGAACCACCTCCTGAGTATAAGAAAGACAAGGGATATAATGCTGTCCCACATCCCATTAGTCATCAACCCATAAGGCCTGATGTTTCTCGATTTGGAGTAGACAGTCTAGAGTTTAGGAAGAAGCTTGTTGCTCAATCTAGATCTGAAAAACCCAACGAAGCTGTTGAAAATAATGTTCAAAATCAAGCAGTACCTTTAAATCAAAGTACTGCTCAACAAGCAGTACCTTCTGCAAAACCTTTTCAAAACAGTACTGCTAAACCTTTTTGGGATAATTTTGGTCAAAACAGGTTCAATCATTCACCAAGAAGGCAAAAATAATTTTGGGCATAGACATAGAAGAAATCACTTTGGACATATGGGTCAAAAAATGTGTTTTGTGTGTTATAGTCCTAATCACTTAATCAAAGATTGTGATCGACACTCAGAATACCTTAGCAAATTTCCAAAGAACAGACCTGTCAACCACAAACCTAGAGAGCATACCTTTTTCAAAACCTTCAGTATCTCAAAGTACTTTCCAAAGTACTGCTCAGAAACAAGGTACTGCTCACACTATTTGGAATAGGAATCCTTGGAGATTTCACTATCAACCTAGAAGGTATTACAATTCACATAGGGGATCTAGATCACAGGAACCACATGTTAAACCAGAATGGGTTAAGAGGGAAGGTACTGCTGAGGGACACACAGTACTTTCAACAAAAAGTGAATCTGATGTTTTTGTGACACAAGATAAAGCTAATAATCTTGTAAAAGAGATTTATGTTGAAAAACCAGAAAGTTTTGAAAATCCACATGCTAAAGATCAAAAGATAATTTTGGATCATCATTTGAAAGATAGTGGGAATTACATACTCAAAGAATTTGAGTTTGTAACTCTACAAGGGGAACACAAGTCAGTAATGGCTTGGGTTCCTAAAAAACACTAACTCTTTTCTTTGTGTGCAGGGCAACCCAGAAGAGGAGCTTAAAGATCATCTAATTGTGGATAGTGGTTGCTCTGGAAGTATGACAGGAGACAAAGAGATTCTGTCTGATTTTAGAAATATTAGTGGAGGAAGAGTTGCATTTGGGAATGATCCCAATGGAGGAAAGATTACTGGAAAAGGAACTATCAAAGCAGGGCTTATCGACTTTGAGAATGTTAGATATGTGAAGGAGCTTAAATTCAACTTGCTACCAGTCTCTCATATTTGTGATAAAAAGCATCCTGTGTTATTCACTGACACAGAATGTCTCATCCTTTCCTCTAATTTTAAACCTGTTGATGATGACATGGTAGTACTTAGAGTACCAAGGACTAATGATGTGTATAGCTTAGACATGAAGAGTCTACATTCTTATGGAAGAGCCACATGTTTGGTGGCTAAAGCAACATCTGAAGAGGCACATCAATGGCATAGAAGATTAGGCCATGTTAATTTCAAGAATATCAACAAACTGGTCAAAGGCAATCTAGTTAGAGGTTTACCTTCAAAAACTTACAAGAATGATCAATCATGCTTGGCATGCAAGAAGTGTAAACAACACAAAGCTTCCTACAAGAAGCTTGAGGAAAGAACTATTAGAGAACCATTGGAGCTGTTACATATGGATTTATTTGGACCTGTCTCTGTGGCAAGTTTAAATAAGAAAAAGTACTATTTGGTTGTTACAGATGATTGTAGTAGATTCAGTTGGGTTTTCTTTTTGGGTTTTAAGGATGATACTTTTGATGCTATTCATACTCTCATAATATCTCTTGAAAACCAATTAAGACTTAAGGTTAAAGGTATTAGATGTGATAATGGAACTGAGTTCAAGAACAAGCTTATGGATGACTTTTGTGCAAATAAAGGCATAAAGAGGGAGTTTAGTATTGCTAGAACACTACAGCAAAATGGTGTTGCAGAGAGGAAGAATAGGACTTTGATTGAAGCAGCAAGGACAATGCTAGCAGATTCCCATCTACCTATTCAATTTTGGGCAGAAGCTGTAAGTACTGCATGTTATGTACTTAATAGAGTCTCTGTTACCAAACCATAAATGAAGACACCCTATGAATTGCTGATGGGCAATAAACCCAACATTCGTTTTATGAAGCCTTTTGGATGCCCTCTTACTATTTTAAACACCATTGATAATCTGGGGAAGTTTGATGGCAAGTCTGTAGAAGGATATTTATTGGGTTATTGCACTAACAGTAAAGGCTTTAGAGTCTACAACAGAGTTACTAAGAAAATTCAAGATTGTCTTCATGTTGAGTTTTTAGAAGATCAAGACAATGAGAAAGGTAAAGGTCCTAATTGGATGTTTGATCTTGAGGTTTTAACTCCTTCAATGAATTATGTACCTGTTAGAGAAGAAAATCAACCTGTGCAGAATGGAGAAGATTTACAATATGTTGTTCATGGAGTTCATATTAGACCTGATGTTGTTCATGATGAAGATCCTGTAAGTCCAAAACAAAGTACCGAAGTTTCCAAGCAAAGTACTGATTCTCCAAAACAAAGTATTGTTGCATCACAATCCTCATTATCTGCTAAGGATCAATCTATTCAAGAGGAACTTAATCAGATGCTTCTTCAAGATGTATTAGCACATTCTTACACTGATGAACAAAGGAGAGCTTATGAAGAGGCAAAGAAGAAGAACAAGACTGCAGAGTACTCTCACAGTACTTTGGACAGTACTTTTGATCAAAGTACTGTTGCACCTGTTGACAGTACTTTAGATGATTTGGATGATCCTACCATGCCTGGATTAGAAGAAACTGATGATGAGCTTGAAGATGAAGGTATTTTCTCAGATTCTAATGAAGGTGCTGATTATACTAATTTGGATGATGCATATGGAGTTCCACAGTCTCCAATCTTACGGATTCATAAGAATCATCCAACTGATCAAATCATTGGTCCATCTACTTCTGGAGTTATGACAAGACACAAAGCTAAGAGTTTCACAAAACCTCATAATGCTTTACTTAGCTTTGCCTACAAACAAAACAGGCTGAATCATAAGGACCATCAAACCTGCCTATTTACTTGTTTTATCTCTCAAGAGGAACCCAAGAACATTGCTCAAGCTTTGACTAAAGAAAGATGGGTTGAAGCTATGCAGGAGGAACTTCTTCAATTTAAACTTCAAGAAGTTTGGGTTTTATGTGATCTTCCAGATGGGAAGAGAGTTATTGGAACCCGATGGGTCTTTAGAGTGAAAAGAGATGAAAGAGGCAATGTTATCAAAAACAAGGCAAGGTTAGTAGCTCAAGGCTACAGACAAGAAGAAGGTGTAGATTATGATGAAGTATTTGCTCCTATTGCAAGGATTGAGGCTATTAGAATATTTCTTGCTTTTGCTTCATACATGGGTTTTCAGGTTTACCAAATGGATGTCAAGAGTGCCTTTCTCTATGGCACTATTACAGAAGAGGTGTATGTGAAACAACCTCCAGGTTTTGAAGATCCTAAACACCCAAACAAAGTCTACAAGGTGGTTAAGGCTCTTTATGGACTTCATCAGGCACCTAGAGCTTGGTATGAGAGGCTCTCTACTTTCTTATTGCAACATGGATACAGGTGGGGAGCTATTGACAAGACTTTGTTTATCAAGAGAGACAAGAAGGATATCATGTTAGTTCAAGTCTATGTTGATGATATCATCTTTGGGGCTACCAAACAGTCCATGGTTAAGGAGTTTGAGCAGCTGATGCAGAAGGAATTTCAAATGAGTTCAATGGGAGAGTTAACTTTCTTTTTGGGACTTCAGGTTAAGCAGTCAATGGAAGGAATTTTTATCAGTCAAGACAAGTATGTTACAGACATACTTAAGAAGTTTAATTTTGATGATATGAAGGCTGTTACTACACCTATTAAATCTATCAATTCATTGGGCAAAGATGAAGATGGACAGTCTGTTGAAGTCAAGTTATACAAATCAATGATTGGCTCTCTTATGTATCTTACTGCATCAAGGCCTGATATCATGTTTGCAGTTTGTTTATGTGCAAGATATCAAGTCTCACCAAAGATCTCTCACATGAATGCAGTAAAGAGAATCTTCTGTTATTTAAAACAACAACCAAAATTAGGGTTGTGGTATCCAAAAGAGTCATCTTTTCACTTAGAAGCTTTTTCAGATAGTGATTATGCAGGTGATAATTATGATAGAAGATCCACAACTGGTGGATGCCAATATCTTGGAAGAAGGTTAGTCTCCTGGCAATGCAAGAAGCAGACAATTGCAGCAACATCATCTACTGAAGCTGAATATGTAGCTGCTGCAAGCTGTTGTGGACAAGTTTTGTGGATGCAGAATCAACTCTTGGACTATGGGTTCAATTTCAAAAATACTCCTATCAATATTAAACCATTTGGACTTTTGGGTACATACTTCGTTTTCGTTCTTTATAAGATTATCGGAGTTAGGAACGTTATCCTCGTTTATGAAGTAGTATTAGATGTGGAAGAAGAACAGACATCGGAACTCGATGATTGGAACGGAACAAAAACTATTGTAACGGAGAAAGTAGAGAAAAGTGAGATTTCTGGGTAGCCCAAGGTTATTGAGAGAAGGGTAGACCTTCTAGTGTATTTTGGGTTTGAAGAACTTCAAATTTAACTTCTTCAAGGAG